>JAJOZX010005365.1:12500-55000 GCA_023014485.1 Bathynomus jamesi | reverse complement strand
CCGTTCGTGGCCCTAATTGCCCAGAGACAGTTATGGCTCGTATCTTACCATAATGATACACGCTTAATTTATGGCTAGGCGATTCATTTGAATGGAAATTTCACGCACTTTCCTCTTTACTTTCTCTACATATGAAACTGTTCTGCATATAATTAAAAGCCATTTTAAATACAATAAATATAGATAATAAAAAAAAAAAATATATATATATATATATATATATACACATTCATATATAGTTTCTCATAAATGTTCCTGTTCTTATTTGGCTGTTATTTTATAGTGGATGTATACTTTATTACTGGAGTTCCCTTTTCAGAAAGGCAACAGATTGGGGTTTTTATTCCGCATATACCTATACATTTCTTATGGGTGAACCCTCTAACAGTGATGCCGTGTTTGAAGCTGTAATAGAAAATCAAGATCGTTGATTGAGTGGTTGCATGTGACAAATTCTGTGACGCAGATGCAGAGGAACTTTTGCAAAGAATATGGATGCAGAGATCCACCCGACAGAAGGACAATATCATGCCTTGTTAGAAAATTTCAAACAAAAGGAAATAAATGTAAGCAATCAACATACGGGCAATAGTGGAAGGCGACGATTCATAAGAACTGTGCAACACGCAAATATAGTTCGTGAAATTATTGCGCGCATTCCGCACGAGTCAATTCGACGTTTCTCAGCAGAAATAGATATTTCACGAACATCTGTGCACCGTCTCCTTCATACCGAATGAAACCTTTTTCCCAACAAAATTCATTCATAAACTTAACTGACTAATGTTCATAAACAAAAACGAATGGAATTCGCAACATGGATGTTAGCAAGTTAGAAGAAGACCTTGGTTTTGAAAACATCCACTTCCTGGACGAGTGTTACGTACATCTCTCTTGGATGTTAAAAGAAAGTTTTCGTTACTGGGGGAAGTGTTGCTAAATCATCATTTGAGTCGCTGTTTGGTAGCATGGTGTAGTTGGTCCCTACTTCTTTGAGAATGAAACTGGAAAAGCAGTAACGTAAGGCAAAATTCATATCGTCAGACGCAAAAGATTTCTTTCTTACCACAACTAATTAGTTTGTCACGTAAAAGAATAACTGCATTACCTCAGATACACGGTGGTTTCAGCAGGATGGAGCACTTCACAAATGCTCGTGAAACTCGCAATTTTTTTCAGGAAGCATTTTCCGGGCGACTAGTCTCTTTTATGAGCAGTGCAATAGCCTTCATATTCACCTGACCTCACACCCACTTACTTTTGTGGGGTTAAATAAAAGGCAGGATCTATTCTACTAAGTCTAAGACCTAAGTCTAAGTCTAAGTCTAAGAACGCCTAAACAACAAAGTCTATGCGGTAATCAACATCCCAGCTGAACTATTTCCAAAAATTATGTCAATTATTTGTGAGATTGAACATTGTGTCAGAAAAAATGGCGATTACACTGAATATGTTGTTTAAGTAATAAATTCCTATATTTTGCGCATCTATTGCGATCTATATTTTTTAGCTTAAAACATTTATTTAAAAATAAGGACAGTGTGTGTGTGTGTGTGTGTGTGTGTGTGTGTGTGTGTGTGTGTGTGAAAACATCCAGTTTTAATGAGCAGTTATTTTTCTCTTTAAATTTTCAAAAACAAACATGAGATTTTAGGCTGCTAGAAGTATAGAAGATTAAGTGGAGTCAGTACTTGAAAAGTATCAATTAAAATCTAACAAACCTTTTCCTTTTCAAGATGAAAATTTGTTGCCTGCCAATGTGATGTTATTGTATCATTATACACAACAGAAAGCAGGTTCGTTTAATGTTTTATGTGTACGTAACATTATATATATATATATATATATATATATATATATATATATATATATATATATACGGGACTCCAATAAACCTTAGCGCCCCCGCCCATGGCCTCTAAACCATTAGAGGTACAGTAAACTAAACATACCTTACAAAAGAGAATTAATCATGCACTTAATGAGAAACAATTAAAACTTGGTGTTCCCGCCATTGGCTTCCAAGAAAGCCTGAATTCGCTTTGGGTAGCATGCCAAAAGTGACGTGAATAGATCTTGATCGTTACGCAAATTGCTAAAACAGTTTCAATGTGTTGCGTCATTGTATCCTCGAAAATGGATTTGCTGCAGGTTCTTGAAACAAGAGACATTCAACCTTGTCCTTTATAACTGATCCAATGTGAGTAGTATAGCCGAAAAAGGGGAGAGTGCAAGAATGTTGCAGGTTATTATGTAATGTTGCAAAGGGGGGGGGGGTTGTTGCAAAGGGGGGTTGTTGCAAAGGGGGGTGGGGGGAAACTTGGAGGCGGCGTTATCCCAAGAGAAAGGAGGAGGAGGAGAGAAAGGAGGAGAGGTGTTCACCTGGCAGGAGCCAAGTGCACATTAAGACTTCAGCCGAGTTGGCGTTGTTTTATAGGCTCCTAATCAGCCAGTTGGCGTAAATGGCTTGAGTTGCCAGATACCGCGATACCGTTGTATACATTATTATAGACTCTAATCAGCCAGTTGGCTGTAAATGGTTGTCAGATACCTCTTTTTAGCAGTATTATGTATACATTATTATTATATACGTCTAATCAGCCAAGGGGGGAGAGGTACACATGCAGGAGGTACACATGCAGGAGGTACACACACATACGCACACATGCAGGAGGTACACATGCAGTAGTTACACATGCAGGAGAAAGAGAGCTGAAGGAGGGAGAGAGACGGCTGAAGGAGAGAGAGAGAGAGAGAGAGCTGAAGGAGGAGGAGAGAGGACGCCTGTAGGAGAGAGAGAGAGACGCCTGAAGGAGAGGAGAGAGAGAGAGAGTAGTTGCCTTTAAGGCATATTATTTTCGTTTTCCTAACCTAAGAGGCCACTAAGGGGTTTACCAAAGGGCCAAAAAAAGAAGGACCAGAGGTCCTTGCTCGGCTGGAGCCGAGCTGGGAATGAGTCTTCACCAGCTTCTCGATCTTTTATAAGCCTCTATTCTGGCTGAGTTGCCAGATCACGCTTGTATTGGGGTGCTGAGTTGCCAGATCGCACCATGTATTCTAATAAGCATTGTGTACCACAATATGGTAGATGAATTAAATAATTACACACTTAATTGAAATATAGATGTATATAGTGTTTTACAATAGATGTATATAGTGGATTATATGCAAAATATAACATTAACTTGAGCTTCCTTGAAGTTGAACTTATCGAAACAAATAACGTAGTTATCCATAATTCAACCAACCATAGAAAACAGAATTATAGAAATATATATATTATATATATATATTATATATATATATATATATATATTAAGCATTGTGTACCACAATATGGTAGATGAATTAAATAATTACACACTTAATTGAAATATAGATGTATATAGTGTTTTACAATAGATGTATATAGTGGATTATATGCAAAATATAACATTAACTTGAGCTTCCTTGAAGTTGAACTTATCGAAACAAATAACGTAGTTATCCATAATTCAACCAACCATAGAAAACAGAATTATAGAAATATATATATATATATATATATATATTATGAAAATCATACCAAACGTATATTTTAAACTATACGTAAACCACAATATATATATTTATATAGTTAATCAGTTGGAAGAATCAAACATATAAAATAACAATATGTTTATATAGATATTCAAATGGAAGATTCAAAGACGGAACAAATAACGTAGTTATCCAACCAACCATAGAAAACAGAATTATAGAACGATGCAATTCGAAACACATGAGCTTCATCCCTGCGAAGAAAATTGAAAAACGAAATTTAAAGAAACGAAGAAAGTTGGAAATACCCAAAACATAATCCGATAGAGGAAAGGATTTCCGAGAATCTGCCCAACTCGGTCGACCATATTTTACCTTTCTACGAGTCAAATCAAACAAAACCTCACCTCACTCCTTGTTTTCAGCATTCATTCATTTCACGTGTTTTATTGTGAATTTCATCCCATATATATATATATATATATATATATATATACCCTTTGGATAACCTTTGGTTAGCTTCCGCCCGAATTGTTCATTCTGACGAAGGTCAAGCTTTCCACTCCACCTTAGACCTACAGTTTAACGTGGAACCATCAACAGCCCAGCGTCTTAACCACTAGGACACGTAGGGTACCCATTTATCTGCCAACCACTTTCTTTTATTATGTGTAATGACCACCTTAGACCTACAGTTTAACGTGGAACCATCAACAGCCCCAGCGTCTTAACCACTAGGACACGTAGGGCACCCATTTATCTGCCAACCACTTTCTTTTATTATGTGTAATGACCACCTTAGACCTACAGTTTAACGTGGAACCATCAACAGCCCAGCGTCTTAACCACTAGGACACGTAGGGCACCCATTTATCTGCCAACCACTTTCTTTTATTATGTGTAATGACCACCTTAGACCTACAGTTTAACGTGGAACCATCAACAGCCCCAGCGTCTTAACCACTAGGACACGTAGGGTACCCATTTATCTGCCAACCACTTTCTTTTATTATGTGTAATGACCACCTTAGACCTACAGTTTAACGTGGAACCATCAACAGCCCCAGCGTCTTAACCACTAGGACACGTAGGGTACCCATTTATCTGCCAACCACTTTCTTTTATTATGTGTAATGACCACCTTAGACCTACAGTTTAACGTGGAACCATCAACAGCCCCAGCGTCTTAACCACTAGGACACGTAGGGCCCATTTATCTGCCAACCACTTTCTTTTATTATGTGTAATGACCACCTTAGACCTACAGTTTAACGTGGAACCATCAACAGCCCCAGCGTCTTAACCACTAGGACACGTAGGGCACCCATTTATCTGCCAACCACTTTCTTTTATTATGTGTAATGACCACCTTAGACCTACAGTTTAACGTGGAACCATCAACAGCCCCAGCGTCTTAACCACTAGGACATAGGGTACCCATTTATCTGCCAACCACTTTCTTTTATTATGTGGAATGACCACCTTAGACCTACAGTTTAACTCCGAACCATCAACAGCCCCGCGTCTTAACCACTAGGACACGTAGGGTGCCCATTTATCTGCCAACCACTTTATTTTATTATGTGTAATGACCACCTTAGACCTACAGTTTAACGTTGAAACCGAATGTTATTTTTAAAATATAATTATGATATATTTCTTTATACCCTCTCGATTACATTAGTGACTAATGATGCGGGAAATTGAGTAAATGGAAATATTATTTTCTCGAAAACTATGGGTGATAGAAAACTTCTGAAACCATATTTGGAATCAATATCAAAAGTTCTATACGAATCACCAAATAATTTTCAAAGGAGAATAAGAGCATTAATTCTATTAGTGAAAATATAAAGATGCAATTACTCGTCCGTACCCGTTATAGCGGAATGGTACACGTCATAGCTCCACCCAGCTACATCGGCAGCCAATCACGACGAACATCTGGTCTTTTGGGCGGAGCTTGGCGAATGTGCATATAAAAGGGGATATTTTCAGTTGGGAGTAACAGTAGCTATTTTCGCATCAGTGAATAATCATTCCTCAACCATGGACCTGTACGTCTCCCCAGATTTGTATGAAGAAAGTGATACTGCAGCATTAACCGCAATTAGTCTTTTCAATGCGATTGATTGTGGCGAATTATTTTCGACGCAAACCGTAGAAGATATTTGCAGTGACGCTCCTTACAATCCGACGCAAGGGACTACCATAGAAATGTAAGTGTCCATAATTCGATTTTATATATATACGGAGAGTTGTAGTATTTCGTCAAATAGATACTAGTCAAAAATGTCAATCAATGTTATTTCCCCATCATGCTAAAATCGAAATTGGTAATCGAATCAAAGATATCTTCACATAATGGGGATCTGTCTGTATACTCTGTATATGTTTTAAAAGCATTATTCCTTTAAGGTCCGATGAGGATTTGACACGTGTTATACAATCTTTTGAAGAACCTCGGAATATGGATGATATACTGATCAGTCAGCAGTGTCACACATCCTCCACCATGGACCTGTACGTCTCCCCAGACTTGTATGAAGAACGTGATACTGCAGCATTAACCACAATTAGTCTTTTCAATGCGATTGATTGTGGCGAATTATTATTTTCAACGCAAACCGTAGAAGATATTTGCAGTGACGCTCCTTACAACCCGACGCAAGGGACTACCATAGAAATGTAAGTGTCTATAATTAGAATTTTATATATATATGGAGAGTTGTAGTATCTCGTCAAATAGATACTCGCCAAAAATGTCAATCAGTGTTATTTCCCCATTATGCTAAAATCGAAATTTTTATGGCGTTCACTCCTCGAACCAAAGATATCTTCACATAATGGGGATCTGTCTGTCTGTATACTCTGTATATGTTTTAAAAGCATTATTCCTTTAAGGTCCGATGAGGATTTGACACGAGTTATACAATCTTTTGAAGAATCTCGGAATAGGGAGGGTATACTGATCAGTCAACAATGTCACACCGAAATAATGTAAGTGTTTTTCGATCTTTTTGGGATAAGAAGACACAATATATTTTCATAAATTTATTAAATGAAAGAAATCAGTACAATAAACGAATATACCGTTACAAATATACGAACAAAAACATTATAATATACAACGAGTACGTACAATTGGAAAACGGTTTTTTATCTGTCTGCATACCATTTCATCGTTTCGGTGAGTGTGACACGGGTCAAATAAATTTAAAAAATTTATAAATTCTTTATCATTTGACATATGCATGAGAAATGAGACACAGTACATTCCGCAAACATTAGTAAAATATCCCTGCATACGAAATGGGTTCCATACAACTTCGGGAATATGTAACTGAGCGAGAAATTTTACAATAATAGGGTCACTCCAGGGTTGAGTACCGAGTGAATCAAAATAGTACAGGCGCTGTCTATTTTTAAAATAGACAGCGATCCAGTGAATCCCTTCATTACCGATGATGTCTGTGTTCACAATAAGACTACCGCATTCTCGCGTACTTGGCAAACTCAATGTTTCATTCTTCGCAAACACGCCGATAAATTTGGAACGTGTGACTCGCTCCATTACTTTCTGAAGTGTATTAGCATCCATTTTAAAAGTCAGTGATAACGCTTCTAAATCTATCTACTTCTATTAGGGCTTGCGATTCGAGATATACTAGTACACTAATAGGAGCGTCTATAGGCTTGGCGAATTCCAGCCGCACTGAGATGTTACCGCTCTGCTGTGGTGTTAAATGGGTATTTACGCTAGCAGATAAGTCAGGTGTAATGTCAAACGGATAAAGGTTAAATTGATCAATGAATTCTTCCTGCGTTACCCCATTACCAAGCTCATCACAATCACCTGCAATATGGGTCAGATTACTATAGGCTCTGGCACAAAGAGGTAACACAGCGTCTGATGAATAGTCCGTACCCATTGTTCCACCCAAAGCAGTGCCATTAACGTATAGAGTTATATTTTTAAGTCCGAAATTCTCGAATTTAAAGGCACTCTTTTTATATTTTCCATTCACCGAAGCGTGGTCCTGCATGCCGATTAATATCCTTTTAGGAAGATTTCCCAGGGCAATGTTTTCTATCTGCTTCGATGCCAACCCTGCAGGAACCGTATATAGTTTGATCTGCACTCTGTTAATAGGATATTTCACTGTAGCGTTTAGTAAATTTTTCTCAATTTCTAGTTGTTTTGGTGAACTTAATTTCACTCGCCGTACGCGGAGGTATGTGTCCATAATGTGAACCACAACGGACTTTGCACCCTCTTCTTGATTCGCATCCAGATTTAAGCAGATCTCAGGACTCGTGCGGGTGAGCTTTATTTTCATATCCACCCCGTTCACAAGCAACTTCTCCTGGAAAGTGAAATCTGTGTGCAACCGTCCAAAACACTCGTATATTTTCTTTTTAGAATTTTTAAATTTGTCCTTTATACTATTTTCATCTTTAGTTTGATAATATCCCTCCGCACTTAAAAAGGTAGCCTTCGCTTCTTTGGAAAAGTTGAGGACATTTTCCAAATAGGCTCGTAGATGATAGTACCCCGTGCCTGCCGATATGTTGGTCTGATTTAAATATACGTCACACTGGTTGAATATGGCGTGCAGAAAGTTTGTTTCAGGGTATACAGCATATTTGTCATCGCAGGCCGTTCCATCAGAATGGGCTATACGTAGCTTAGCGTACATGTGCACACAGCTTGGATCAAAAAAGTAAGGACCTGAGCTGGGTATCACGAATTCTATAGGTGCACTCGGTGAACTAATTGTGTTTAAAGGGTTAATTGTAATAAAGTCACTGTGCTCAATAGAAACTTGGGTTGGCGGGAGCTCAAAAAAGGACAGCTCCGATTTACAGCATTGTGAACTACATGGGTGGATGAAGCGTGCCATGGCGAAATAGTGACTCCTCTCTCGACAAGTGGTAAACAAACTATGATTCATGAGATCAATATCCTTAGCTTATATCAGTCAAAAAAGTGGTCAACCATAGGTTTCATTCGCTTACAGCATTTCTTTTTTGATAGCCTTTTACGTTTAATACCACGTGACCCCTTCTTCTTCCGGGGAGCCCTCTTCTTCTTCCCGCCACCACGCATTTTTCTCTTTGCATCTTTGATGATTTCGTTCCGTGTACGCTTTAAATGTTTTTTTAGAGCTTCTTTAGGTTTAGCCCCGGCCAATATGTCTTCTGCAGTGTTAAGCCTGATTGTAGCGCTTTCCTTCCAAGGTATCTGGCACCCCTCTTCAGCAAAGGAACAGCCGTACGTAGTATGGATGAAAAAATGGATCCAAGTCCACTACCGCGCTGGTATCGCATCCCTCGATAGACGGTGAAAGGCTTTCTATCCATTATAACTCAGTGCGTCGAAAGTGTAGCTTCACTGTTAAGCTCCCGTTACCGAATGGGAAGTTTTCGCCCTCAATCGTTCTTATATATATTGTGATATTGGTTATTAAATTAGTTGCGACATTCACATAATGGGGCCTGTCATATGTAATACTCAAACTCCTTCCTCTATGGTTGGGGATGTGAGCAATGCGCAGCAGGCGTGCCTGGGTATCCCCAACAAACTGGTGCTCCACTATATTACTGTAAATATAGCACATGTCTGGGGACCTTTCAGCCAATTTCTCCATCTTCAATTGATACATTAATCTGGACAAGTTATACTGTGTCTCGTGAAATGTGTCTCTTTGGAAGGCTGCGCTATATCGGCCGTTGGTTAGAATTTTGAACTTTCTATGTTCTTTAAGACGTCTGTTAGTCTTTGATTTTAGGATTAGTGTATGTGCAGGGTTGTTTACGATTTCATATACTAAATCATTCGTAAGGTTTGAGTTTCTTAAACTCACGTTTAAGCCTCTCACAACATCCTCGGCCGAACCATATTGACCCGGCCCTAGTCTTACTTCTGTACTGTAATACCGTGTAATCTTAGTCCGAGCGATGCGCATAGTTTCATCCATAGCTACCCCAGCTTTTTCACACTCGTCAATGTCTCTAAGAATCGTAAAAACGGTTTCTTTATGTTCAATATTTAAAAAGACGGTGTCCAGCTGAATTTCGCATATCCCCACCTCATACGAATCACGACCCAATTCAATGTGCCCATGGAGTTCTGTTACAAAGTTGGCTAGCGTGTTGTTAGGGTGTACAGACAGGGACGAGGAGGACGGGAGTGTGACGTAGAAATGGTTAGGAGCCATGTTGCATACTATTTAAGCTTCATTATTGCATCAGCTTTTATATAGGTGTTGAAGCTTTCTGGGTACCCTAGCCATTTCACCAGGTACATTTTTCTCCTTCCTGAACCTTTGCTTCCTAAAATTTTCTCAATTTTAAACACATTTTTTTCTAAATTAAACGCAACTTTCTGCAATTCCTCGCGGTAAAAGCCTCCTGAGATTTCTTCCCCATTCAAATCTTCAATGTAATACATCATTATACACCTTTAGGTCTCACAGCCCTAACTTTAAAAATCTCGCGTGTCCATCCTTGCTCAAAACCCTTTGCGAATTTATTCCCCGAACGCGACAGCCTTACATAATCATTGATTTTGAAGCGCACAGTGTGGTGGTGGTGGTGGTGGTGGTGGTGATCCATCTCTTCTCGGGAGCGTACCTCTTTCTAAAACTTCGTTAGGTGTTGCCCCAATCGTGCGATGGTGTGAGCGGTTGTAGGATGATGCCAATGATTCCAGAATGTCTAGAAATCTGTATGTGTTTTTATGTGTAAAATAACGGTGCATGCGTTCCTTTATGGTGCGCTGAACTCTTTCAGCTAAAGAAGCCTTATGTATAGAATTGGTTGTGTAATAGCTGATATTAAACTCTGTCAACATATTCTGAAAAGCACGGCCTATAAACTCCTTCCCCATATCCGTACAAAAATAGCCAGGAACCCTGTTTTCTTTTAACATTAGCGTTTTGGTGGCTTTAGCAACTGTTTCAGGTGATTTATTTTTCAGAGGAACTAGCCACAGATATCTAGAGAACACGTCTATTATGAATAGAATGTAGCGGTAACCATCGTTATACACAGAATATCTTTGCATGTCTGTTAAATCTGCTTGCCAAATAGAATCAATCGAGGAAGCCGTTGTCTTGGCTGTTTTAAACCTTTTTCTCACAGGCTTATGAAGCGTATAAGCGTCCTGCTCCCTCAAAAATCTTTCAACATCTTTTTTTCCTACTCCGTAAACACTTCTGTACAGTCTATCTACGCCGCCGTAAGAGGATGGGGTAGAAATGTCATAATAGCGTTTAGTTAATACGTTAGCCATTTGCGTATTTTAGAGGCACGTGGGTAGGGTTGGTTTAACCTCTTCTTGCTCCTCTTCAAAGGTGTTACCGCCGGGGGTGACGGCGCCTTCAATTGTGTCACAGGCGTTGCATGTTCCAAGTCTTTTAACCTGTTCAGATTTCCTATCAACGTTTTAGGGACATTTATTTGTTGTAGTCTTGCTTTAATATGCTTCCATCCTGATGGTGATGGCCTATCCCACTTTCTCACCAGATCATGGACAATGTCTACGATATTCGATCCCTGTACCTTTGATCCTTCCACAATGATCTCCCCTGTATCGGTCCATTGTATGGCGGGATCCTCATTCAATAGATTATAAAGACTTAAGCCTTTACTCCTCAATGTAAGTGGGAGGGTATTTTTTAATACATGTTCGATATGTTGTGTGGCTAATCTTTTTGGTTGGTCAGCTGTGTCGTCGGGTATAGATCCTATGTCGCCATCGTCCCCCGTGCTGTGCCTAATAACCACAGGAATCTCTGTAGGGCTCTTATAATTTTCGTACTCGTGAAGAAATTTCTGCAGAGCTTCTTGGTATAAGATTCTTTTCTCATCAGGTGTTTTTTCACTGTTTAATAGGGCTAACAATTCGCTTTCCATTCTTTTAAGTCTGCTTTTACGGGGATCTAGATACGTGTCTGGATTCTTTGCAGTGAGGCGTACACCTCGTGGGGAATCACTACCACTTTCTTCATTATATTAATCTAGTCAGTAAAGGACCCAAAACTGAAAATAAGATGGGGAGAAATGACCCTCCTGTTTGTACAATAATTCGCTTTTTCTTCGCTACAGTTTGGCTTTTACGAGCGAGTGCACGTATTATGTTCTTGTAGCGGCGTAGGCGAGCCTTCTGATGGGTTTTCATTGATACATTGCAATTTATAACGTTAAGACAGATTTCACAGATGCATTTTAAAAAGTCGGCATCGATATTTTTAATAAACATCTGCTGCATTGCCCGGGCAGTCGATGATAGATTTTTATTAATTCACGGTATTTCTTTAGTCTCTTTGTCATTCTGGAATATACACCGTTTCAGGCTCGTTTGGAAATATATTCGTTCGCAGAAGCACTCTAAACGTGTTTCGCGGATGAAGGTCGCAAAGCAAATATCCGTAACGCGTGCTTGTAGCTTCTTTATAAACTTCCAAAAACTCCTTACGCTGATTCGGGAACATTTGATTGGCTAATACCCCAATTTGTGATACATCTCTACGTTGCGCGAATAAGACTAGATATTGCGTATTTAACGACACATCGCGCATGTATCTATTTTTGAAAAATAGATTCTGATTGATGAAGAACACGCTTATGTTAAGATGGTGGGAGAATACTGTAAATGTCTCGGCAAACGTTTTATCCATCTCCAACATGAGATCGTCAATTACAATGATTGTATGTTCATTTCCCTTTAACGAATTAACGTCATATACGCCTTTGTGGAACAAAATATCATCTTGGTACTCGTTGAACACTGATTGATACGTCGAATAGCACCATATAACTTTACGCACAAATTTCGAGAACATCTCCCCCTTTTCTTTAATGATTTTAAGCATAAACACAGTTTTACCACATCCTGTAGGTCCAGATATAATACATGTGGATGGGCTCGTGAATCTGAATTTTTCTACAGAGTCCATTTCTAACACGTCACACTCCTAAGTGAGTCATTTACAAAATATTACAAATTTTGAGTGCTGATCCTTATATTTCTTCTCCCACAGAACCGTGAATGACGATGAGGTAGAGCAGCCCATCATTACGGATGACCTCGACGACAGTGTAGTTGTGATCTCCTCCCCTGAACCCTCACCAGCGATACCGGTAACACGTCCAAAGCGGAGGTATGAGATACCCACGTCAGGTATAAAGCGACCGAAATACGCGTCTGTTGCAGCGGTAATAGATCCCCAACCCTCAACCTCTTACGCAACAACACCCCCAGCAGCACCTAATATATCCCCTTATTCATCCGCCCCCCGTTCTGTTAAGTCTACAATAATAGAGCCCCAACCATCAACCTCCTACGCAACAGGGCCCCCATCAGCAGCACCTTCCGCTAATATATCCACTAATCATCCGCCCCCCGTTCTGTTGAGGATGGTATAACGCTGGAATTGGTGCGATCCGCAGCCCCCACCCCAGCCTTGACTAGAAATCGGTATAGAGTCAGGGTCGACCCTAGAGTCATGTATAGCAATGGTATTGAGCGCGGACTACGCCGGGTTGTAGAGCGTATTATAGAGTTTGCTCTTCAGAATCGTGACGAGCGTGAAGTCAGGACGAGTATGTCCTTTGGATTCGGGTCAGATGACGGTGATGTAGACGATTATTGGGTGATAGTGCCATTTAGACGTTTGGCGGCTGAAGATGTAGAATATATTAGGGCGTATAATGCAAGCCGCCCAAAGTAGTATAGCCTTCAATATGGACAACTTCACGGTAAATATTGACCATGTATACCGTGTTGCGGGTCATAGTGCCATTACCGTATACTCTTAACTTCAATTCTCAAGCTATTTTATAGACGGCATATAAACGTCGCTCGTGGTTGCGGCTTTATAGCAGTATCTTAGCACGTATGTTTACTGTACAAAATACACGAACTCAAAAAATTTGGTTGCCTACAGTCGTGGAGCATGCCCGTAAACTAGCTTAAGACTGTGAACTTGAATTGGACTGTAATATGGGTCCTGAAGAGCTGAGAAGGTAGTAGAACAGGAAATGAATGTCCGCCATAGTTGTGTTTGGGTTTGGATGATCGTCGTAGGACTGTGTATGTTTTTAAAAGCTGTGTGAGAGATCGTACAAGGCCCTACTTATTTTAGGATTGTCAGGGACAACGTATCTCCCATCCGTAATATAAGGTGGCTTTACGCGAGTTATGGCAAAAGTCGAAAATATGGGAGACATCATGATTTGTGTAAGGGGTGCCTCGAGTTTGCGGATGATTATAGTGAGACATTGTAAAGAATGTCACATGGTATGTGAGCAGTGTAAAAGCACCAAATGTGAAAGCCGTGTAGTTGAAGCTGAGAAGAGAGACTGTGATGTGTGTAGACGCACATTTTTCAATAATAGCTGCTTTGATTTCCATAAATCAATTGGCACGTGCAGGAAAATGAGAATCTGTGAATGTGGTATGTTCACACAATGGATAATTGGGGAAAATTTAAGCACAAGTGTGACGTAATTCACTGTCCTACATGCCAGGAGGAATATAAGGCGGATGGAGTAAAGCATGTATGTTATATGAAAGATGCTAAGCTAAAAATAACCCCTGTATAACTGTATACTACGATATAGAAACATATACGAACGCTGAAACCAAAGAGGTAAACTCCACATTTACTTGTGAGCCAGACTATCTGTGATGAGTGTATGGATATCGAATGTGGACGAGTCCCCAAATGTGGTAAACGGACAAACGTTTTTAAAACGAATGTCAGCGATAGTCCTGTGAAACTATTTGTGTCCTATATTGTCAAGTTAGCCGACAAGTTCAAAAAATGACTGTGTATATTCTCGCCCATAACGGGGCAAAGTTTGACACGCAGTTCCTTTATAAGGAGTTGCTTGAACACGAATCCTCTGAGATATTTACAGGTGATCCATTGAAAAGAGGCAACAAATTAATACAGATGCAGATAAGAGGCAATGTACAATTTAAAGATACTTTATTATTCACACCTTGTAAATTAGCAAAGCTACTCAAGGTGAGGAGAGTAGCAGCTGAAGTTTCCAAAGGATACTTCCCATACACTTTCCTCACCAGCGAGACTTTAAACTACGTAGGCCCACCACCCCCCAAACATTATTTGACTGCATGGATGAACGTGAAGACTTTGATCGATACTACGACAGTTTTAATGAAAGTAACCCTTATAATATAGCTGATGAATGTGAGCGTTATTGCGTGAATGATGTGCGCGTGCTTAGAGTATGTTTCCAGGCCTTTAGAAGGATGTACATAGCCCGTTTCAAATGCGATCCACTGCAAGTCGCAACCACCATCGCATCATTATGTTTTACGGTGTTCAAGAATAACTTCATGCCGAAAGACACCTTAGCCATTATTCACCGAAACAATCCCCGCAGTTACGGGCACAAGGCTATTACTGGCTCATACACCTACAGCAACAGACAGGTGTATACATAAAGCACGCCCGCAACACGGGTGAAGTACCCATTAAGATTAATGGACGTGTTTTTTGGGTTGATGGGTTAAGTGAAAACCGTGTCACTGGTGTGAAGACTGTGTACTCCTTTAACGGTTGCTGGTGGCATGGATGCCCCCGTCCTGAGTGCGGAGTCACCGGAGATATCAACGGTAGGTCACCTGCCGACTGTCTTGCATCGACCCGCACCCGCGATCAACTTATAGGATCACAGTTCACTCACAAAGTCTTGTGGAAGCATGAATATGATGCACGGATGGAGACAGACGAGGTGTACCGTGAGGAAATAAAAGCGATCAAGCGTTCAATGGTGCTGGATCTCTCAAATGTGGTGATAGCTTGTTTGGAGGACGTACAAATCCTTTCAGACTATACTTCCCACCTACGGAGGGCGTGAAGCTCCATTACTACGATTTCGTTCTTTATACCCATACGTGATGAAGAGCAATCCGTACCCCGTGGGCGCTCCTGAGAAACTGGTGGGGCCTAGCCTACCATCCATCAATGAATTTTCAAAAAATTTGAATGATCGTTACTTTGGGATCTCTTTCGTAGACGTACTCCCCCCACGCAATTTATGGATGCCGATCTTACCTGTCGTTATCGACGACAAGCTCATGTTTCCCCTGTGCGTGAAGTGCGCGGAAGAGGATAACGGCGAATGTAGCCATATACCCCACCAGCGTAAGATCAGAGGCGTATATACAAGTCCTGAGTTGGCCCTAGCCGTGCGCCATGGTTATAGAATACTGAAGATACATGAGGTGTGGAGGTTCCAGAAGCTACCCAACCTTTTCACACCATATATAAACACCTTTTTGAAGGATAAGGTTGAGGCATCAGGGTATCCGCGAGGAGTTGATACCGAAGATGAAAAGTCTGCCTATATTCAACGTTACCGCGACCGCGAAGGTATACAACTTGATCGTGTCCAAATTGTAAAGAATCCTGGCAAGCGCTTTAGTGCAAAGTTGTGTCTAAACAGTCTATGGGGAAAATTTGCGCAGAATACCGGCAAAGGGAGCATTCATTTGGCACAAAGTTATAGCGATGTCTGGGATTATGCCAATGCCCCCGATAAAGAGGTCATGGAGATCGTAAATGTAGGTAATACTTACGTAATAAAGTACAACAACACTGAATTTGCCACAGATACCTCAAGGGTTACAAACATACCTGTGGCCAGCTTCACAACAGCCTACGCCCGTATAAAACTTTGGGGTTTATTGCATTCTCTTGGGCGGAGAGTATTGTATGCCGATACAGATAGCGTGATATTCACAGAGAGGGAGGGTGAATACATGCCCACTATTGCGGAGTTCCTCGGCGAGCTCACTGATGAGATCAAGGATGAGTATGGGGACAACGCATACGCCGACTCTTTTGCCTCAACAGGACCTAAGACTTATGGGGTACGGGTCAGGGTGGGGGATGAAATTAAATATATCGTGAAGGCAAAGGGTATTACGCTCAACCATGCGAATCGGGAGGTTGTTAACTTTGAGTCGTTGAAGGATCTAGTATGTTTGGATGAACAACCTCACCAAACTAATTGTAGGCACCCACAATTTCGGGCGCAGAAGCTGGGGGGCGTGAAGGAACTTAGGGGTACGATGGTTTGCCGTAACACCTATAGGAAACGTTACCAGTTACCTGGTACCTATGATAGTACCCTTTGGATACCAATGATGCTTCTAACTCACACGTCTTGTATATAATCGTATCTATTTGTAAATATATATATATATAACTTGAATATCTCGTTTATTAAATCGTATTTGTAAATATATATAACTTGAATATCTCGTTTATTAAATAAATCATGTTTCAAATAGCGTTTCACTTCTCTTTGTGTGTGTGTGTGTGTGTGTGTGTGTGTGTGTGTGTGTGTGTATGTGAAAGTTCTAAGCTCCGCCCACTGTAAGACCGTGAGTCATGCTACTATCTGGGAATCCCTGCGTGGTCAGTCGACCGCAGTAAGCCGAGAGATCAGACGTGTATTCAGATCAGACGTGTATTCAAATGGCTACCTTTAATATTGCTTGTACAACGTTTACGAAATGGTATTCAGTAAAGTGCCAGGGTGTGGTGGATACCGAAAAACTTCCTATTCATCCTCCTATGCCTCTTTTAAAAACACATTGGATTGTGCGAAGTTCCAAGATGTACAAATACTCTACGGATGTTCTGGTGAGACCGTTGAAGGCTTTCGTTGCACAGACGATGTGCTGAAGTATACTGCAGAGCTAAACTTTATAAAGTCTCACATACACCGTGAAGTAAAAGAAACAACGCGTGCAGAAGAGAAGCAGCAGGTATGGATAATGAGTCTTGCTGATGAGTGGTGTGACAAGCGGTATTACGTCATGCTACACCATGTCGATTACTCATACCCTACGACTGGAAATGTGAATCTCGTGATCATGGACAATCTTAAGTATTTTATCACTATATTAAACGTATATCATGATGAGGTTCGTAGTGAGGTTGTGGCTAGTGCCCTGCGTGAATTTTTAACAGAGTTTAGAGACGAGTATCGTTTGATGGGCAGAAAGGAAAAATATGAGCATATGTTCCTCTCAAATAGTGCGCCTGAGTGTGGAGATGTTTAGTAAAATGTTCCTAGTTCTTATCCAAAATGTCTGGTGCGTAGGCTGGTAGTGATATTCTTGTACCGGTACAACAATTCGACTCGCGGAACAAGCCCATTCACGTATCATCGAGTGAGCCGCCCGTCGAACCATTCCTGCCTACCTGCGTGCCTCACACGGCTCATAGTTATCTCAGAGCTTGAGCCGAGTGGACGTGCGCTCTTCGAATACGATGGAACTTCCTTTGAGCAGCATTCTCAACGCCTCGTACGATGTGTCCGTGACGAAATCGTTGCGCGTGTTCAGGCGTAATTCCGGTACCATTAGCTATGTACTGGAAACGGAATGTAGACCGACAAACAAACGGGTTTATTTAAGTATCGAGGAGATGAATAGAATCTTTGTGATAGTTGAGAAGTGGAGTGAAGATCGTTATAAAATACCTGCTAACGTACAGTAGGTACAAGAAGAGAGCAGATAGTGACGCACCCTCATACGCCGTTGTATGTACGTTGTGTATAAATAACGATCGGCCGTGCATTGATATAAGGCTGATGTGGAAGAATGCTTCTGATAATAACGCTCTTATTCCTACGCGAAAACCGTTTCATCCTCGACAGAATGTTTGAAATCGTCGGATTCCGTAAACTGAAACCTATATTAGACGCGCGTGTTACGGATATGTTTTATTTTGATACAGTACTTGAATACGCATACACTGCTCTGCTCGATGGGTTTACCGAGTGTAGGGCTGGTGAGAATGGTCTAGTGCTGGATGTTTATTTAAAAAGTTTAGACTCTTTGAAATACCATGAACTTTGGTACAAAGCAATTGATCGGTACAAGGCTGAGCTCACCTACACCGTTCACCCTGAAGAACTATTTCTTTATATAACGCGCAGTTGTCGTAACGATTTAGAAGATTATTTCAATTGCCGCTATGTTGAGTGAGTTCACGATTGAAAAGCTCGAGCCGGTAGAAATAAACCCTCGATTGGAAAAGCGTTCTTATAAACTTGTGTTTAATAATGTAGCTAACGATGAACTCTTTGTGCGTGCTTTGATTGTATTCTAGACGTGTTTAAAGATGACTTACCAACCGGTTGTAAAGTGGGAACAAAAATAGTACTGAACGATATGAAAGCCCTTCATATCGAATACAGGTTTCCCTATACTTAAGCGGTGAAATATTATTAAGCCGCATATACTGCGTAATGCAGAGCAATAATGATGTAATTGTAAACTCGATTAAGACCGAGTTTAGTATTTTGAAAAAAAAGTGAATTGTATATATATTTTGCTTGACATTTCCCCGATTATACGCATATTTCTATTGATTTGTGTTTATATATATATATATATATATATATTATATATATTTTGCGTGATATTTCTCCTGTACTGTTATGTACATATTTCTATTGAAGTGTATATTTATTTGAAATGTATATTTTATTTTATATATCACCATAATTGTGTGTGTGTGTGTGTGTGTGTGTATTTCTCCTGTACTGTTATGTACATATTTCTATTGAAGTGTATATGAAATGTATATTTTATTTTATATATATATCCATAATTGTGTGTATATATTTCTGTTATACGCTTATTCCTCAAATGTATATTTATTTTCTATATATTTATAATAAAAAGAATGATGCAATGTTGCTTATTGTTATGCCTTCTACTACCGGTATTCGAAATATAATAATGCATACAACGGTATTGCGGTATCTGGCAATATTTAAGCCTTCTAAGCCAACTGGCTGATTATGAGTCTATAATAATGTATACAATAATACTGCTAAAAGAGGTATCTGGCAACTCAAGCCATTTACAGCCAACTGGCTGATTAGGCGTATATAATAATGTATACAATAATACTGCTAAAAGAGGTATCTGGCAACTCATTTACAGCCAACTGGCTGATTAGACGTATATAATAATAATGTATACAATAATACTGCTAAAAAGAGGTATCTGACAACCATTTACAGCCAACTGGCTGATTAGGAGTCTATAATAATGTATACATTGGTATCGCGGTATCTGGCAAACTCAAGCCATTTACGCCAACTGGCTGATTAGGAGCCTATAAAACAACGCCAACTCGGCTGGTCTTAATGTGCACTTGGCTCCTGCCAGGTGAACACCTCTCCTCCTTTCTCTCTCCTCTCTCTCTTGGGGGATAACGCCGCCTCCAAGTTCACCCCACCCCCTTTGCAACAACCCCCACCCACCTGCAACATTCTTGCACTCTCCCCTTTGCAACAACCCCAACCCCCTTTGCAACATTACATAATAACCTGCAAAATTCTTGCACTCTCCCCTTTTGCAACAACCCCAACCCCCCTTTGCAAAAACCCCAACCCCCTTTGCAACATTGCATAATAACCTGCAACATTCTTGCACTCTCCCCTTTTTCGGCTATACTACTAATGTGTTCATAGATGTTCAGGTCAGGAGAATTTCCTGGCCATTCTTCATTTCCAAAGAAATCGATCTCATGGTTCCGCAACAACTGTTGAGTGGCTAATGCCTTAAAGCAGGGGGCCTTACCGTGCAGAAGTGTGACCTGATCGACATCCATAACATTGTTTGGGTTTCTTAGAAAAGGAATGACATGCTGGGATAGAATAATATCATGAAAACACTGTCCATCCCAACTCTGACCATTTGGCTTCAGCAACCACATGAGCTTCTTTGCAGTGAACAAAACAAACACACCAACACAGTCTGGACTTTTTAATAATTCGCGATAATGTTCATTGTCATCGATTTCATTTGGTGTTGTGGCCCACACTCGATCATTTTGGTAGTTCGGTCGACGTGTTACGTAAACAAAAAATTCATCGGAGACAGCTAAATGCATTAAATCATCCACATACCAATCTTCAAGATAATGGGCAAACCACATTCTGTCATCGATGTTAAGTTGAGTTTTTCTTGGCTTTGGAAGTTCATGCCAAGGCTTTAAACCTTGCCTATGACGGTACAGTCGAATGATCTCACCACTAACGATCTTTCCTCTCAACACTTCGATCTCTCTAGAAAGTTTAGCACAGATGTTTTTCCGCTTACGCGTACCGCTTTCAATGATGTCCTTTGTTTCCTGAGAGAGTGGCAAATTTGGGCGCCCAGATTTGGTTGTATCCATTTCACATTCATCCAAAGTTTTATTTCAATTTCTTTTGACGAATTCTTCGCAACTTTTTGGCAACCCATGAACGTGTTATAAAGGTGGCTCCAGCATCACGAGCTTCCCGAAATGTTATTGCTCGTATGCGATCTATCACACGTTGCCTCTCCGAATCACCAATTAATTGAGAAGCCATTATATTATCACTTTATCAGCTAGAGTAATTTTAATACCTGCAATAAATAAAGAATTTTATATATTTTTATAATCACTAAAAACTATTTCGATATAAGTAAACATGTAAGCTGCAAATGGGAGGGCTAAGGTTTTATGGAACCCCTTATATATATATATATATATGTTACAACTCAGAATGGTCCCCTGAAAAACTTTTTTGTTACACACAGATAGTGCATGGAACAAGGAACACTTCTAGGAAAATTAAATTCACTATAGTCCGAATACGTAATGGTAAATGACAAATACTATAGTTTTTCTTTTCCATGATGGAAGCCCAACGTGGGCAACGGGTCACTCACAAAGAGACCCCAAAATATGGCTTCCCTCACCAGCTATCTGCCAAGCAGATAGGATCCAGCTTTGGGACAGGATCTAGGGTTTAAAGCCACCTAGCCTACTACATTGAAAACCTCAATATACGCAAGAAACTCGTTACATTCACGTCGGATTCAGTATATCAAGAAAAAAGTTGGACCAAAGTTAGATCCTATCTGTTTGGTAGATAGGTAGTGAGGAAAGCTATATTTTGTGGCCTCTTTGCGAGTGACCCGTTGCCCACGTTGGGCTTCCATCATGAAAAAGAAAAACCATTGTATTTGTCATTTACCATTACTTATTCGTACTATAGTGGATATAATTTTCGCAGAAGAGTTCCTTGTTACATACACGGTCTATGTGTATAACACACACACACACATATATATATATTAGTGATGTAGCGGATGTCATTTTTTTCACATCCGCGGATACGGATGCGGATGAGGATGTTTGATTTCAACATCCGCGGATGCGGATGCGGATGTCTACATTTTCGTTATTTTTTAGGATATATTCGAGATTTGTTGTGTTTAACGTATATAATAAGTTATTATATAGAGAGAGCTGTAGCTATAATGTAGTATAATTGATTAATTGTACAATAATTGCTGTACTTTTCTCTGAACATATAAAACAATATCAAGCATCTAACTAATATAGAAATCAATTAGTGAATTCGTCTGCAAATAAATTCGTTATATTTTGTTGAGTTTCAGCCACAATTAGAAACCATAATTGTGTTACCAGGATGCGGGACGTGAACCCAACTCAAATGCACCTCACCGACCTCTTTCCCCAACCTCCACCCTTATAGAAAGAGATCTTTAATTGCTTGATAACTATTTATATTAAATTTAAAGTTTTATTAGGCATATTTATAAATGAGTAATTAAAATAAAGTAAACTAAGATGTTCATCGTTTAATATTCAAACTTAATTATAGGAAGGTTATGCTTAAGGAACATTAATTTTTCTGCCTTTTCTGCTGCCAGTCTGTTTCTCTTTTCATCATATATTAATCCAGCACTGCTAAATAATCTCTCGCTTGGTACGTTTGTTGGAGGACATGCTAAATGTTTCCTTGCAAGTTTACTCAAGTATGGATAGATATTCTGCGTATTTTCCACCAACTAATAGGATTGTCACATACAGCCAGGCGTTTTTCTTGGTGATAGCTCTCGATCATTTTTACTACATCTTTTGACATCGCGTAGGTCTCGTCATTGCTGCTTGACTCAAGAAACTGAGAGACAGATTCTGTGATAGATTTGCTTGTTGAAGGTGTTGGTTCTGTCACTGAAACTTTTATTCTTTTGGTGGGTGGCGAAGCGACAGATTCAAGAGATTGAAGCTCTTCAACTGCTTTGCTAAGTGATGATTTAACTCGTTCTAATGTACTAGGTGAAAATAACAGCTTTGTAACGTGGATCTAAGTAGGTTGCAAGAGAGTAACTTCATACAAGAACAGCCTCTCGTCTTGTCGCTTGCATCACTTTTGCGCACAATGAACTAGTTCTATTATATAGTAAAATTTGATAATTTCCGCTTCTTAATGACATTTTATCTCAACGGTCCACATCCGCACGACATCCGCAGTCCAAAGTGCGGATGCGGGTGCGGATGCGGATGCGAGAAAATGTACGGATGTTCCGCGGATGCGGATGCGGATGCGGATGTGACCTACATCACTAATATATATATATTTATGCAGCAAGGAGGGGCCAAGGGTCATGCCCGCAAAAGCGCCCACCCACTAATAGAAGAAGAAAGCCAAAATCAAAGTCCGGGATTTTAGAGATGCTTAGACACTCTGCGTTTCAAAGATTGGGGTTATAGACAGGGGGAAAGAAGGATTGAGGAAGATTGTTCCAGACTTCACCGGCTGAGTAGATGAAAGATTGAAAATACCGAGTAACCCTTGCGTTAGAGAGCTGAACAGAAAAGGAATGAGAAAGTGTCGAAAGACTGGTGCTGCGTGTTCTCCTTAAAGGAGGAGGTATGTAATTTGAGAGTTCAGAAGAGCAGTGTCAGTTATACAGGGTGTCCCAGAATTAACTATCTATTTCAATGAAATCGGACAAATTTTTTAAACACACACTTTTATTTATGTTTATCATGTTTAATATGTGTTAAAAATGTATGAATTTCTAATTTTTTTTCATAATTTTATTTTCATAATTTTTTCATTATCTGGTCCAATGAAAGACCGTCTGAGGTCATAGAATGGCAAAGAGACTCTCCAAAAGTTAACGTGTGGCTTGGAATGACCAAATCCAAAATTTATGGCCCATTCTTCTTTGCGGAAGCAACTGTAACAGGTACCGTCTACCTTGATATGCTTCAGCAGTTTCTCGAACCACAGCTTCTTGATGATGGCATTCTTGATAATGTTGTGTTTCAACAAGATGGAGCACCATAAATTTTGGATTTGGTCATTCCAAGCCACACGTTAACTTTTGGAGAGTCTCTTTGCCATTCTATGACTTCAGACGGTCTTTCATTGGACCAGATAATGAAAAAATTATGAAAATAAAATTATGAAAAAAATTTAGAAATTTATACATTTTTAACACATATTAAACATGATAAACATAAATAAAAGTGTGTTTTTAAAAAATTTGTCCGATTTCATTGAAATAGATAGTTAATTCTGGGACACCCTGTAGTAGCGAAAGTAAAGAGAGAGTGAGCCAACATTGCGGCGAAGAAAGAGGGATTAAAGAGAGTGAGTAAGAAGGGGGGAATTGATGAGACGAAAAGCCTTTGATTCCACCCGGTCAAGTAGAGCTGTGTGAGTTCACCCACCCCATACATGAGAAGCATACTCCATCCCAAGGCGGACCATACCCCTGTACAGAGACAGTAAATAAGAGAGGGTGAAAAAACCGCAGAGGCGGTAGAGCACACCTAACCTCTTAGAAGCTGTTTTAGAAAGAGTATACAGCATGTGATCTTTCCAGGAAAGGTCACCTGAAAAGGAAACGCCAAGAATGTTATGTTAAGAGAAGAGGAAGGTTTGAGTTGTGTGTTGTTGAAGATAAGGGGATAGTCTTGTGGAAGATGGTAACAAGTAGACAGATGGAAGAACCGAGGTTTTCAAGCATTGAAAGCCACAAGGTTTTCTCTGCACCAAGCAAAGATAACAGAAAAATCAGAGGTCAGGTGTTCCATAGCCGTCCGACGCGAATCACGGAGTAACTATTGAGAGGGACACTTTATGAAGCTTATGGAGAAGTGAAGACTATAGGAATGGCATAGGAGTGAATAGGGCAGGAAGTGCGAATTAAAAGATCAAATAAATAAAAGGAAAAGAGTGGGTGACAAGAGAGAACCCTTAGGAACACCACTGACGATAGCTTTTGGAGGAGAACAGTGGCCATCTACGACCGCAGCTATAGATCGGCCACAAAGGAAATTAGAGATGAAGGCACAGATAGAAGGATAGAAACCGAAGGAGGGTAGTTTCGAAATTAAAGATTTGTATCAGACTTCATCAAAAGCTTTTGATATGTCTAGCGCAATAGCAAAAGTTTCATCAAATCCCGAAAGGAGGATGACCAAGATATGCAGAAAGATAGAGCATCCCTTGCGGAACACATACTGACGATCTGAAAGAAGATTGTGAGAAGAGAGGTGTTTAAGAATCTTCCTATTAAGGATAGATTGAAAAACTTTAGAAAGGCAAGAAATCAAAGCAATTGGACGATAGTTGAAAGGTTGAGAGCGGCCACCCTTCTTTGGAACAGGTTAAATGAAAGAGAACTTCCAGCAGGAAGGAAATATACCAGATGGAAGATAAAGACGAAAGAGTTTGCCTATGCAGGGTGTCAGCACTGAAGCACATTTCTTAAGAACAACAGGAAGAACACTATCAGGAACGTAAGTCTTCCTAGAGTTGAACCTAGGATAGCGCAGAGCGAACATCTTCAGAAGAGATTCTAATCTGAGACATAATAAAGTCAGAGGGAGGAGGAGATGGAAAAACAGCACCGGAACCGTCCATGGTTGAGTTGGAAGCGAAAGTTTGAGCGAAGAGTTCAGATTTATCAGGAGAAAAGACGGCAGCTGAGCCGTTTTAATGTAAAAGAGGAGGGAAAGAAAAGGCAGTAAAGTTGTTAAAGAGGTTCTTAGCTAGATGCCAGAAAGAGCGAGAAGAACTAGAATTGGATAGATTTTTAAATTCTGTTGGATGAAGGAATATTTGGCGAGTCGTAGAACAGATTTTACACGATTTCTGACAGAAATATAAGGTAAGTGAGAATGAGGAGTTGGACGGCGAAGATACCTTCTGAAATCCTTCTCTCTGTTGCAGATAGTAATAGAACAACTAAAGTTAAACCAAGGTTTTGTGCATCAGTAGTAGGTATAGAATATGGAATGCACGCCTCCATACCCGACAGAATCACTTCCGTGATGCGCTCAGCACAATCGGAAGGGTCCCATCCACTGAAGCATTAATCGTTCCATGGAAATTCACAGGTATACTGCCTAAGAGCCTCCCAATCAGCGGCGCCAAAGTGCCAAAGGCGCGTTCTCTTGGGAGGATCCAAAGGTCAGATTGGAGCGATAGGACAGGAAACAGATATAAGATTGTGGTCGGAGGAACCCAACGATGAAAAAAGTTTCACAAAGTAAGAAGAAGGATTAGAGGTAAGAAATAAATCCAGAATGTTCGGCCTATCTCCAAGGCGATCGTGGATACAAGTAGAGTGCTGTCTAATCTGCTGTAGATCATTTAGGATAGAAAATTGTAAGCTAGTTCACCAGGGATGTTAGTGAAATGAAAGTAAAACCAAAAGTGGTGGTGAACACTGAAATTCCCTTAAACGAAATTTCACAAAAGAGAGAGCGGGAAAGAATGTATTCCACTTTGGAGGTGAGGTAGTCAAAAAATTCTAGATAGTCAGTAGAATTAGGGGAAAGGTAAACAGTACAAATGTATTTCGTTTGAGATTGGCATGTAAGCCGTAGCCAGAGGGAATAGAATTTAAAAAATTCGAGTTCGGGAATAAGAGAACAAGTTAGGTCAGGGTGGTCCAACTTCACCATTGTGAGCCACAAAATGAATCTAATAAAGGTTATGTGCCACACATGCAAATTTAATGATAATATTATACCCATATATTCTATAAATATATTAATATAAGTATTAGTATAAATTTGTTAGTTTTTATAAAGATCTATGAACCCTTTGTGACCCACAGAAATTGTCCCGTGAGCCACATGTGACTCGCGTGCCCCAAGTTGGACCACCCTGGGTTACGTCATTGCGTACATATCCGCAACATCCACCTTTGGAGTGAAATTGAGTATAGAGAAAGTAAGAGGGTACAGAAAAGGGGATGCTATCATTCGTCCCAGACACCTGAGTTTCAGAGGTAAAACGATGAAGTTTAGAGGAGGAGAGGTGGTGTTCAACATATTGAAAATTTGAGAAAAGACCACGAATGTTGCAGAAATTAATGAAAAGTGAATCTGGCAGAGGCGCAGAACATCTCAAATGAGCTGCGTTTCTGGTATCAGCAGTGGGAGAAGCCAAAAGTTGGGACATTTATGGTCCCCTTCCCAGGAGACTCTGAGGCTCTTGAAGTTGATGCCATTTTTTTTTTAAATTTTGTAAAGATTATATAGTATGTAAGATGCATATGTTGGTTTACGTCGTCGTCGTTGGGCCTAGGCAAGCTACGGCTTGGGACCGTAGCGCATCTATCCGGTATAGGTTAACCTGGATGATGTAGCCATAAGCACTGCCGCTAGTTAAGTGCCAACCAGTGATTATCTCACTAGCCGTATTGAGTCCGTTAGGCGAAACTGCGACAGTACCAAAGGTGGAAAATATAACCCTTGGATTTCTATTATTTATTTGTAAAATGGACATGGTATTAGATTAAAATAAATATTTGAATATAAATAATTAACTGACAATTGTGATATATAATTAATTATGTTTACATACAATAAAATAATATAGTATACATAAAATTAGTATTAATGTGGTTCACAATTGAATTATAATGGGGTAACTAATTTAAAATGAATTTATACTATTCCGAAATTCAAGACTGTAAAATTAACATTTATCTTGAAACTAAAATAAGAGTATTCACTACACACTCCCCACCAGAGAGGAAGTTCAAAGAGTTCCGAACGACACAGATTTTCCCTGGACCTTTTTGGTAGCTACATGTACCTCGCTTAAGGTTGATTCCAAAAACGCAGGCTTAAGACGATCGATAGAAACCTTGTCGACCTTGGAACCGCGCTGGATGAGAAATGATTTGCGCGTACGTCGGAGAACTTCATAGGGTCCGTCATATGGACATTGGAGAGGCCGTTTTGGGACAGGTACACGAACGAAAACGTGGGTGCAAGATTGGAGGGCTGGGGAAACAAAGATGTTCTGTTGGCTAGTCAATCGAGGGGGAACAGGCTGAAGGGACTGCATGTGAGAGGAAAGTGTTTGAGCGAATTCCGTAGGATCACATGACTTATCCCCTGCAGTGAAGTAGCCACCTGGTAGCCGCAGTGTTGTTCCATAGACTAGTTCAGCCGCTGTAGTCTTCAGATCACTCTTAAATGCAGAGCGAATACCAAGCAACACGAGTGGAAGCTTATCCATCCAATGGGAGTCTTCGTGACACATAAGGGATGACTTCAGCTGGCGATGGAAGCGTTCGACGAGGCCGTTAGCTTGCGGATGATACGCACAGGTATGCGCATGTACTGTACCCAACAAGCTGGTAAACTTCTTCCAAAGCGAAGACTCAAATTGGCGACCTTGGTCAGTGATGACTTTTGTCGGCAATCCAAATCTTGATACCCATCCATGAAGAAAGGCTCTTGCAACAGTGTCCGCTTGGATATCAGGAAGTGGGATGGCTTCAGGCCATCTGGAAAAGCGGTCGAGACAGGTGAGCAGATAACGTTGGCCTTGAATCACTGGAAGAGGGCCAACAATGTCTACATGAATTACCTCAAATCGCTGGGATGGGGGCGGAAATGCGTCAAAGGGGGACCTGGTGTGCCTTTGGACTTTGGCACGCTGGCAGGCAAGGCACGTTTTGGTCCAATGTTTGACATCCTTCCGCATCGAGGGCCAAACAAAGCGAGAGGTAACCAGGTGTTGCGAAGCACGGATACCAGGATGGGAGGGCTTATGAAGATCCGTGAAGACTGCTTTTCTGTGACATGGAGGGACATAAGGGCGAATAGCAGCTGTTGATACGTCGCAATAGAGGGGCACAGACAATCCTGGCATACTCATTTTCTTGAGGGAAAGTGAGTGAGTGGAGTCTTCTCTGAGCAGTTCTTGTAGTTCCGTATCCTTATCTTGATCCTGTGCAATAGCATTCCACAGTGTAGAGCTGAGGGTAACAGAAGTAATCTCTATTCTTGAGAGTGCATCCGCTGGAGTGTTCAAGACACCTTTGATGTGGCGGATATCTGTGGTAAATTGCGAGATATAATCGAGTTGCCTGATGACTCTGGGAGAGTGGTTACAGCTGTTTTTATTGAAGACAGTGACCAAAGGTTTGTGGTCGGTAAAAACACAAAACTCTCGGCCTTCAAGGAAATGTTGAAAATACTTCACGTTCAAGTAAATAGCAAGAAGTTCACGTCCGAAAGCACTATAACGCGTTTGGGCTGGCTGCAGCTTTTTCGAGTAAAACGCGATGGGTGCTTGTTGACCGTTAATGGTTTGTTCCAACACCCCACCGATCGCAACATCTGATGCATCGACCGTCAGAGTTAGGGGGGCATTACTGATAGGAAATGACAGAGACAATGCACTATTGATAGCATTTTTGGCATTGTCGAACGCCTGTAAACTATCGCTACACCATACCAATTTCGTTACCTTGCGTTTGTGTGTGATCATAGCGTGTAGAGGAGCAAGAACACTGGCACAGTTTTTAATGAACTTGTGGTAATAATTTACCAAACCTAGAAACCGACGTAACTCACGCTGATTATTTGGCATAGGGTAATTTTTTATCACTTCACACTTGTCCTGAAGGGGGTAATTCCGTGCTGCGAAATCGTGTGACCAAGAAATTCCAAGGTTGGCTGTGCAAACACACACTTAGATGCATTAATAGTAACACCGTATTGTTCTAAGCGTTGAAAGAGGAGTGAAAGATGTTCCTTATGTTCCTCTTCCGTTGAGCTGGCCACAAGCAAATCATCGATGTAGGCATAAACAAAGTCTAAGCCTCTGGTGACCTCATCTATAAACCTCTGAAAGGTTTGCGCAGCATTCCGTAGCCCGAACGGCATCTTCAAAAATTCGAATAACCCAAATGGTGTACAAACTGCAGTCTTGGGAATATCCGAAGGCTCTACGGGAATGTGGTGGAAAGCCTTAACGAGATCTATTTTACTGAAGATAGATTTGCCGTGGAGAAGAGAAGTAAAGTCTTGGACATTTGGTACCGGATATCGGTCCGGGATGGTTGTCGAATTCAAAAACCGGTAATCCCCACATGGTCTCCAGTCTCCTGACTTCTTCTGGACCAGGTGTAGGGGAGAGGACCAACTGCTTTTGGAAGGTCTTATTATCCCAAGATCTATCATAAGCTGGAATTCCGATTTGGCAGCTTTCAGTTTGTCCGGGGCAAGACGTCTGGGTTTTGCAAACACAGGGGGACCTTTTGTTGTAATGTGATGGGTAATGGTGTGCTTAATGGTATCACCCATCTGCATAGGTTGAAGAATTCCTGGATATCGTTGGAAAAGGCACTGGTACATGGAATTAGGGGGAACGAGGGAAAGTGCAGAGTTCGAGGCGTCCGGAAGGGCAACCTGTTTGGCAAGAACAGAAAGCAGTGTGGCCTGGTCGCATAAGCGTCGCTTGTCAAGATCCACCAGGAGTTTGAAATGCTGGAGGAAGTCAGCGCCGATTATGGGATGCTGCACTTGAGCACAAATGAAAATCCACTTGAAGGATCGGTGAAGGCCCAAGTTTAGTTCACGCGACTGAGTACCGTACGTGGGTATGCGTGAACCGTTAGCAGCGTATAGAGGCGGAGATTCCGAGTGCGTATGACCAGATTTTTGAGGGAATACACTGACTGACGCTCCGGTATCGACCAAGAAATTGACACCAGAGTTCCTGTCCTTTATGAATAACAGGTTGGCAGTGCGAGTACTAGACGCCATTAGGACTCGCTGCTGGGGTTTTCCGACGAAAAATTGCAAGGGGAGATGCACTTCCTAGCCTTCTTTCCAAATTTAGCGTGGTAGAAGCAGATCTTCCCGGAACTCGAACGATGCCTCTTCGTAAATCTTGACCGAGAATGGCTTCTTTGTCATTGATTTTGTAGCAGAGAACAAACGTGGTTGAGTTGTTGACTTACTCTTCCACTTTCAACTCCAGTTCCGATTGTGTGTTCACGTTGTTGACCGGAGCTGTGTCAATCTCCACTACTTTGTCGGCAGTTTCTGCTAGTTTATCAACTGGAGTAGCAGGATCCATAGTGGCCAAGACACGCTGAGCTGATGGAGGAAGTTTCTGCAAGAACAACTGTCTAAAGATGTCCTTATCGAAGGTTTGTGCGCGTTCGCCTAGAGCGCACTGCATAGCCCTCAGCATTTGAGTGGGCTTACGGTCTCCAAGTTCTTCTTTTGAGATTAACTGATGTAGTTTCTCACGCTCGGAGACAGTGGTGCGGCACAGGATGGCAGACTTCAGATCGTTGTATGGGTCCTCACTCGTGGAAGTAGACACGATGACGTCACGGACTTCAGAGATGATGCTCGCTGGTAGAGAGGACAAAACATGATCGTATTTCGTCCTGCTAGCGGTGATCCTTCCAAGTTGAATTGTGATTCCACTTGGTGGAACCAAATAAATGGATCACCCGGCCAGAAGACGGGGAGCTTTACGCTCAAGTGGGAGATGGCACCAGCGTCGTCAGGCATCTTCTCCTATGCTTGCTGACGTACAAGCAAGACGACAAGTTACCAACGAAGGAGTGGAGGTTGAGACGAGCGCAGGCACAGAGCGCACGGGCAGGGGTGAGGGGCAGAGGGCACGAGCGACATTACAGTCTGGTCCTAGTCGCTCGGGTGAAGGGGTGATGGGCACGAACGACGTTACAGTCTGGTCCTAGTCGCTCGGGTGAAGGGGGTGATGGGCACGAACGACGTTACAGTCTAATCCTAGTCGTTCGGGTAAAAGGGGGGAATCCAACTCGGAGTCACCAATTGTTGGTTTACGTCGTCGTCGTTGGGCCTAGGCAAGCTACGGCTTGGGACCGTAGCGCATCTATCCGGTATAGGTTAACCTGGATGATGTAGCCATAAGCACTGCCGCTAGTTAAGTGCCAACCAGTGATTATCTCACTAGCCGTATTGAGTCCGTTAGGCGAAACTGCGACAGTACCAAAGGTGGAAAATATAACCCTTGGATTTCTATTATTTATTTGTAAAATGGACATGGTATTAGATTAAAATAAATATTTGAATATAAATAATTAACTGACAATTGTGATATATAATTAATTATGTTTACATACAATAAAATAATATAGTATACATAAAATTAGTATTAATGTGGTTCACAATTGAATTATAATGGGGTAACTAATTTAAAATGAATTTATACTATTCCGAAATTCAAGACTGTAAAATTAACATTTATCTTGAAACTAAAATAAGAGTATTCACTACACATATATATACCGGGTGTCCCATTCGAAATGAAACAACTTTGAAACCTTATAATTTTTATTGAATGATGCAAACAATGTAATATTCACACAGAAAATAGTCAATGTCTAAAATTTCATATAATATATGTGAATTATAACATTTACATATATTAGATACATTAGATATATTAGATACATTGTGCATAGCATAATTTTCCTTTTGTTAAGATCTTCACATGTTATATGCTGAACAATTTGAAGCTTATATGGATAGAGCTGCAGCCGCTTGCGCACGACTCTATGCACAGTTGAACGAGGAATCTGCAGTTCGACACTGGCACGACGGATGGACTTTCTCGGGCTACTACCAAAGGGGTCGCCTATTCGTTCATCATCATCTTCCGATCTTGTTCGCCCTCCAGAGTGTTCCTTTAGCACACTGCCAGTCTCCTCAAATTTCTTGGTCCATGCATATAGATCTCTTCTGGTGGGTGGTTCCTTGTGAAAGGTTGTACGAAATCGCCGTTGCACCAGAGTAGGGGACTTCAATTCAGCCACCCATAACACTCATTTCGCTTTTTCTTGTGGGGTAAAAATAATTCAATCTGAAACAAACAAAAAACATTGTGACAAAAACTTATGCATATGGTGTAGTAACTGGCAAAGTTAAGCTAACGTTTACAAATGGCACAAAGAGTTTAAAAATGGAGAAACATTTGCTCGTACCAGAAATCGAATCTGTTTGACATTTTCATCCGTAATGAGAAGTGGAAGGAGGCCACTGCGTTCCTTGTCTTGAAGCGATGTTTCTCCATTTTTAAACTTTTTGTGCCATTTGTAAACGTTAGCTGCATTGAGAGCATCATTTCCAAAAGCTGTTTTAATCATTTCGTTCTTCTCGATGCAGATTTTCCAAGTTTGGCACGCGCGTTGTTCCATTTCCGAGATTTCGACATACTGCAAAAACACACCCTCCCTTTAAGCGCTCCAACCAACTACTGACTCATGGTAGCAGATTTTGCTTCAGACTGCAGACGCCAGAGGGCAGGGAGACTCACATATGTAAACGGTTATTTCTTATTTGCATTCATTTGTCCGTAGCAATAAAATTATCGATACTTTTTGATCACTCCTCGTGTATATATATATAGGTATATATAATTTTTCCAGAGGAGTTCCTTGTTCCATGCACGGTCTGTGTGTATCATATATATATATATATATTATATAATATATATATAAGGAGATTAGAGGACAATGGAGACTTTAAAGAGGAGATTGTAGACACTATTCGACCAGGGGGAATGTTAGGCAGAATACAGGAAATGCTGAACTCTTCTTTCTCCTGTTACTGTCCTCCTTAGCTGACCCTTTTCCCTGTCTCATTACTAGTGGTATACCTGTTAATCGGCATCTGCAGAATCGGCCATATTTTGAGTATCAGCGTCAGCCATATTTAGCCGATTCTCGTACCGATTCTTTGAAATTTTTAAATTTTCATTACAAAAGAAAATCTATATTTGTAGAAAATTGAACCTACACCCCCACCCCCACTATTTATGATAATTTATACTCATTTCAAATTGTAATTGCCTAAAAATATTTTACACTCACGAAAAATGCAAAGCTTAATAAGTTAAGTTCCCCACAAATTTACTTTTTCTCTAACCAGCTAATCTCTAAATATTATAAACTAGTGTAGTTTCTTACTCTATATTAATAATAATTCTATTTTAAGTTGTACTTCATAATTTATATATTAAACCATCTTATTATGTTGACTTTGACAAATTATACCATATGTCCCACAAAAAAATACACCCAACTTTAGATTGTACTAACTCCTCCAAAAATTGAGATATTTTGGATCTGTTTGTTTGATTTAATATAGCAAATTATTCTTTGTTAACGTTCAAATTTATTCATGTTTAAACGATTTAGTGTTTAAGCATCTGCTTTTAACTGAAGGGTACAGCAAAATGGGTTGCGCGGAATGATCATTTCTCCCAGCCAGATAGCTCCTCTTGCTTTAACCAATGAGCTACTTTTTACGTCGAAGGATATTGCAAATATTTTTTTTAAATAATTCGAACTTTTGTATCTAAGATACGAGTCATACATATAAATGAAGAATCTGAATTACTAAATTTATAAAAACTTTGAAACCCTTATCATGCAGTTTACACGAAGGCAGCGCGTTCTCATGGTCACAACTTATCTGCAAACTAAAAGCTTAAAACAAGTTCAGAATACCTTCGAACTGCAATTTCCCGATAGAGCTTCTCCAACTAAACATACAATTTTGAAGAATGTTCGGAAATACAAAGAAGAAGGAACGGTCCTCAATTTGAACAAAGGACGTTCAGGCCATCCGAAGACGGCAAGAATAGACGAGAACATTCAGCATGTTCGGCATTTATTAGAGAGACATCCAAAAGTGTCCACCAGGCGAAATGATACAGAACTGTCACGCATGTCATTTCATCGAATAGTTCGTGAGGATTTGAATTTGTACCCATACAGAATGGAAATTCGACATCAACTCATTGAAGGAGATCTACCTCGCCGCCGAAGATTTGCCCAGTGGTTTCTTGAAAACCAGAAAGATTCAAGGAACAATTAGTGGTTGGAGATGAGGCGGCCTTTTTATGAATGGTCTAGTGAACAGACAAATCTGCCGTCAGTATGCACCAAAAAATCATCCACCTGACAATCATATCTACGAAAAGAATAACTCTAGACAAAAACTGTCTCTCTGGGTAGGACTGTGCGGTAATGGAGCGGTAATTGGCCCGGTCTTTTACGATGGTAATCTAAATGGTGAAGCTTACCTAGAAATGATAGACCGAGAAATCCTTCCACAAATACGTATTACTTATGGAAACCGATTTAATCGTATTTGGTGGGTGCAAGACGGAGCTCCTGCTCACAGGAGTTATTGTGAAGGAACGCTTGCAGGAAGTCTTCCACCAAAGAGTAATTGCTACAGGCCATGACATTGAATGGCCTCCCAGAAGCCCTGACTTGACCCCGTGCGATTACTTTTTATGGAGTCATTTGAAAAATAGAGTATTTGCATCACAACCTATCAATTTAGATGATTTGAGGACTCGCATCACAGCTGAAATCAACTTGTTAAAAGACAATCCAGATCTTATCAAAAGAGTGATGGGGAAGATGAGAGCTCGACTCCAGATTTGTATCGATAGGAATGGCGGTCATGTTGAAAGAAAACGAAACTAAGCATAACTTTTGCAATAAGGAATAAAGAAAAATCTGCTTTGTATCTTATTAAAATTATGTTAAAGTATCTATTATTATGTGTCTTTTCATTACATCGATAGCACACACATTATTTTTTCATTGACCAATTTTGCGCAATCCATTTTGTTGTACCCTTCAGTTAAAAGCAGATGCTTAAACACTAAATCGTTTAAACATGAATAAATTTGAACGTTAACAAAGAATAATTTGCTATATTAAATCAAACAAACAGATCCAAACTATCTCAATTTTTGGAGGAGTTAGTACAATCTAAAGTTGGGTGTACTTTTTTGTGGGACATATGGTATAGTAATTTTTTTTCTTCAGATTGGCTACCATGGACTTCATATTTTAATGAAAAATTTTGTTGTTATTGACATTGTTAAAGAAAGAAAATACCTTCAACACAAAGAAAACCAATTACTTTAAATATTAGTATTAAATTTATGAAATTAAAATAAAATTATTTTATCATTTTACTGAGTAATAAAACTATTTAACATTACTTTACCTACGGTATACGAGTAACAAATTCTGATACTGTACAGGGTGTCCACAATGTCTTGTCACCCCAGTGAAATATTAGCTGAGTTTCGTTTTTCTTTCAGACCCATTTGAAATATCTAACAGCAGCAGCTGTACGATTGAACAACGCATTTTGGCTAATACCTGAGTCCATGAGCGACCACGTAATGGCAAAACCATTGAAAATATTCGTGCTGACTTCCAGGACCGATTCAATCGTGCAACTCCTCCCTCCAAAAAGGAGGATAACCCACTTCAACGAAAGGCATTCTTGATAAATTTAACATCATTATCCAAAAATTAGGGACTACAAATCCTAAAGGCACCGAGGAACAAAGCCGATTAAGATACCCCTCTTTGTGGAGACAGAGTGAGGAGAAAATCAATGTTCAGTTGCCCGCATATATAACGTTCCTCGCCGCACAGGCGACTCCGTACATGTGGCAACGCCGCAGTGGTAGTCAAGGTAACCCAACTGGGGGAAGGTGTGGTGGAAGGGGGACAACCAAGTCCAACACAGACATATATATCTAAAGGACAATTCCATGTGCCTTCATTGACATACAAATAATTATATTGTAATATCTGTGTTCATAAAGATAAACAATTAATATGATCTTATACAGCGTTGAACTCCATGTAGTTTACTAGTTTTATACAGTAATAAGGTTCCATTATGATTACTGCAAGTCTATATGAACAGCTACCACAATACAACTTTTGGATCACCTGAAGATCAGGGCCCCCAATTTTCCCACCTGAAGATCAAGGCCTCAACTTTTTTTCCCACCTAAAGATCAGGGCCCCAAAATTAAAGGAAGATAAAAATAATAAGATCAGAAAAATTTTAGTGTGATAAAAAAACAATTTATGAGAAACAGAAAGGTGGATTGGGCTGAGGGGGAGGGGTAATCTTCAGGTGATCTATATATATATATATATATATATATTATATATATACAGTATATGCCCGGTTAGGTTAATTGAATGCCGGTTAGGTCAACTGTACGCCCTTGATGATTGGTTAGGTTAAGTCGTGATATTTTCGTTTGTTTTAACAAAGGAAGGATTACATTCTCAAAGGTATTACGGCTCATCCTTGTGGCTGATATTTTAAACAGAACTACTCGGGCCAGATCAGTTTTACACAATGATGATAGAGGGAAATAACATAACCACTACGACTCCTATCGGTGTAACCTTAACCTCAAGATTTAACATAAAAATAAAATAAATTTTGCCACCTGAAGATCAAGTGCCCCAGATGAGGCTGGGGGCCCTGATCTTCGGGTGATCCCAACTTTTTATATACTAATAGTCATTACATAACTAATTACGATTGCATTACAATAGTTTATAATACTCGTATTTAGAGATTAGCTTGTCGAGAAAATGTAAATTTATGGACAACTTAACTTACTATACTTTGCCGTTTTTGTGAATGTAAAATATTTTTATATCATTACACTTTGAAATGAGTATAAATAATTATCATAATGTTTTTTGGTGTTCAATTTTCTGTAAATATAGATTTTGTTTTGTAATGAAAATTTTAAAGTTTCAAATAATCAGTAAGAGAATCAGCTAAATTTGGCCGAAGCCAATGCCCCCAAAATGGCCGATTCTGTCAATGCCGATGATTTTGCTAATTTTGAGGGCCAAGTTCTTTACTGGTAAATATACTATTCAATTTGATGTAATAACATGTTTTTTAGATTTAATGACTCGCACATGTTGTTTATACCCTCATGTAATCGCAAGTTTCTTTAAAAATATCATCTTATTTGTTAAACTTTAATACAAAAAATGTCTCATCTTCTAATTATTTTTACAGATAAGATAGTATAATGGCTCCAAATAAAGAAATTTCATACAAGAATATGTTGAAAATTATTGTTCTCCATAAAGAGGGTGACACTTAAAGACAAATAGCTACTAAAGCTAGAGTATCATTTGTCTACTGTTTCCAAAACACTTTCTCACCACTCACAAACTGGGGATGTGAAGAACAAAACAGGTTGAGGATGGAAGCGGAAAACATCTAAACAGGATAATGAGTATATGATAATGATGAGCAGGTGTAATAGAAAGAAGACTGGTGGGTTGGGAAGGGGAATGAGGGAGTGTGGTAATTGGTTGTGTAACGTCTATATTTGGTTGAAGTTCACTAGTATATAAAAAGTTGGGGGTCTTTTCCGTTTGGGGGCTAGCAGCGAATTTTAATGAAAATCGGTATACTAATGTAGTTTTGGTAACTGATTTCAAAAATAACTTTTTTTTTTTTTTGAGAAATGAAAAACAAACATGTTAGAGCACTTTAAATAATTAATATGTGTTTTAACTAGCTTAAACTAGTTACAGAGGATTGGGTTAAATTTAGCCAGTCACAAACTGCTACTGTTTATGAAAAAGTGCTCTAAGTGTGGGAAAGTGTGTTCCTTTGATAAAAATACCCAGTTCTTTCGTTGCCAAAAGCGTCGGTCAATCGGTAAAAAGTGTAACTTTACGAAGAATACTTTTTTGAAGGATGCCGGCAGATCTGTAAAAATAGCAGAAAAAATCAAGAATTAATGCCCAGTTAGGTCAATTGAATACCCGGTTAGGTCAACTGTACACCCTTGACTATTGGTTAGGTTAAGTCATGATATTTTCGTTAAAAACACCTTAATTATTGAAAGTGCTCTAACATGTTTGTTTTTTATTTCAATACATTTAAACGCAAAACGATCCCCAATATTAACAATAAAAGAAATACACTTCACTCTTTATGTTAATCCATGGCTTAAAAAAGAAATAAATAAAACACCAATATTAATAATAAAAGAAATACACAGGACTCTTTATATTGTACATTATTCTAATAACATTCTATAAGAATATTTAATTGACCTATAATTCGAAAGACCTGAATCGCTTTCTTTTACTCTACTGTAAAGCCAAACCAAGAGTGTCTATTTACTTTTGTCAATCATCGCTTATATAGCTTAGAACACTCCTTTTTTGATAGCCTTTTACGTTTAATGCCACGTGATGGTAATCCCTTCTTCCGGACAGCCCTCTTCTTCTTACCACCACCACGCATTTTCCTCTTTGCATCTTTGACGATTTTTCCCGTGTACGCTTTAAGTGTTTTTTTAGAACTTCTTTAGGGTTAGCCCCAGCCAATATGTCTCCTGCCGTGTTAAGACCTGATTGTAGCACTTTCCTCCCGAGGTATTTGGCACCCCTCTTCAGCAAGGGAACAGCCGTACGTAGTATGGTTGAAAATATGGATCCAAGTCCAGTACCACGCTGGTTTCTCACACCTCGATAGACTGTGAAGGGCTTTCTGTTCATTATAACTCAGTGCGTCGAAAGGGCAGCTTCACTGCTCAGCTCCCATCACCGAATGGGTAATTTTTCGCTCAATCGTTCTTATATATATTGAGATATTGGTTATTAGATTAGTCGCGGCATTCACATATGGGGCCTGCCAAATTAGGCCTGTTCAAAAATCAACTTTTTCTTATTTTCATAGATTTCTGTACATTTTCCCATGCTTTTTGACCTGAAAAAGCCGAAAATCACAACTATTTTGACCTAGGATGTTGGGAAGCATTGCCGCATGGAGCTATAAATTTTCTGCCTTGAAATCGGCCAAAGCGCCAATTCCGGGGTCCCTTGAATTATGTTTTGCACTTTAACTTTTGATCTAAACAAGATAGAGCAACAAATTAGGTACCAAATGAAAGAGCATAAAATTAATAAATAATAATAATAATAATAATAATAATAATAGTAATAATAATAATAAATAAATAATAATTAATAATAATAATAATAATAATAATAATAATTATCTATCATTTTTCAGGAAACAACAGAAACTCAATCAGAATCTAGAAAACCATCTACAAGTTACAACTTCACAATGGCATTAAGCAAGGAGCTGAGGGAGCTCCGTGGGCGCACAGTTGATATCTCAGAACCTCCACGTACTGTCCACAGGCAGGTGTCAACTGGGCCATCTACCAGATCTCTCACTGAAACTTTCCTGGTTGGATACCCTTCAGCTTTTATCAGTGGTTCCCAGCTTCCCACCAACAGACAGGCGTTCCAGTATTTCCTTAATCTTCAGAATTTACCCGAAAATGCAGGGAGGCCCATGGTTCAAGACCTTGCATATGAACAGTTGAATCTATCATCCCATTCTGGCAGATGGCTAGGATCAAGACAATGACCAAGTACAACGCAATGAAGCTCTTCATGAAACTACATGAGAAACATCGTGCTCTGGTGAAAAGCAAAGGAAGAGCAAGTAACCCTGGAGGAAAAAGAGGAGCATTTGTGCTGGAATTAGACAGCCTGTTCGATATAGGAGCTTCAGATGCAATCCAGGAAATACAGAACAACAGACTGTTATCCAGAGAGAAGAAAGATGGATATCAGGTTCTACGAAGACCAAAAGACTGAGAGGAAAGGTCATATGTCTGGTCATGACAAGATTTTTGAGACAAGATCCCTGCAGCAAGCAGCGAGGAATGAAAGACTGCAGCATAGACAAGAACAAGGTAAAACTAATTACTTTGAACGTTACAAAAAGTTTTAAGTTTTACTCCATTGCGATATTTAGCATGTACTTAACAATTACTGTCTTAACATGTTGTACTATTTTACAGCTGCAGCAGAACAAGAGGCAGTTGTTCATGTGGATGACATTACCTGGGGTGACTCAACTGACAACGACGCTAACACAGACGACATGGATTACCATCAGCCTCGTCCTGGATGTTCTCATCATCAAGACACTGTGACTAGTGTGACTTTGACGTTTCCAAGGAAGGTCATGGAATGTGATGTCATCTGCAATACAGCTGATCGTCTTGGTTTATCAGACAATCAAGTTACTGCCATGGTTTCTGCCACCTTGAAAGCTGGAGGGGCTGATCTGGATAACTTCGTCATCTCAACCTCAACAACACGTCGCAACAGAATGCTGTCCAGGTATAATATCAGCCAGAGTCACATGTCCAAGTTTTGTGAAAACCCCCCACAGTACGCTGCCTTACACTGGGATGGAAAGTTGCTCAAAGATGTCTTGGGCAGTGAACCTGGAAGTACTCAGAGACTTTAGCTGTGCTAGTGTCTGGTCCACCTTCATACACTGAAGGAAAGTTATTGGGAGTACCTGTCATCGACAATTCTTCTGGCACAGCTCAGGCTGAGGCTTCAATGGACTTACTGGAGACATGGGAACTTACGGATAATGTTACTGCCCTTGTTTTTGACACTACATCCAGTAACAGTGGAGTTCACAGAGGAGCTGCCAAACTGCTAGAGAAAATGCTGAACAAAAAGGTGTTTTATCTGGCCTGTCGACATCACATCCTGGAAATCCTAGTAGGAGCAGTTTGGGAGAAGCTGTTTGGGAAGGTGAAGGGGCCAGATAATCCCTGGTTTGAGCATCTGAAGGATGTTTGGACGGACTTGTCCAAGGAAAACCCAAAGATGCTGGCTATCAACAGCAAATGGCTGAAGGAAAAGAAGAAGATTCCATATATCCCATACAACTAAAGAATTAAAAGATAGCATTGTTGTGCCGCTAACAAAGATTTTTAATGCGTCTATTTCTGAGGGGTGCATACCACATAATTTCAAGTTAGCAAACGTAACACCTATCTTTAAGAAAGGCGATAAAGGTGCGGCGGGAAATTATAGGCCAATCAGTATAACGTCTGTTGTAGGTAAGCTACTGGAATCAATAATTAGGGATCGTATAGTCGAACACTTAGAATTCCACAAGCTAGTTAGAATACGCAGCACGGATTTAGGCGAAACAAATCTTGCTTAACTAATCTTTTAGAATTTTTCCAAAGCGTGGTTGACGTTTACGATAGACATCGGGCGGTTGATGTAGTGTATTTAGATTTTCAAAAGCGTTTGACACCGTGCCGCACAAAAGACTCATTGAAAAAACTAAGGCTCATGGAATCAGGGGTAGTAATAAATTGGCTAGAAGAGTGGTTGCGAGGTAGGAAACAGAGGGTGGTCGTTGATGGAGCGGAGTCGTGTTGGGCTAATGTAGCGAGTGGCGTTCCTCAGGGTTCTGTATTGGGCCCCTTGCTTTTTCTTATATATATTAACGAGGTAGCTGTCGGCCTAGTCGGTACAGTTTCAAAGTTTGCGGATGACACGAAGCTGGGTGGTAGGGCGATTAATGACGAAGATAGAGGTAAAATTCAGGAAGATCTGAATAAAATCGTTAATTGGTCAGTCACATGGCAAATGAGATTTAACGTGGATAAGTGCAAAATTTTACATATAGGTTCGCGTAACGGTAATTTTGCGTATAGTATGTCAGGGAAAGATTTAACAAGCGTAGAGCAGGAAAGAGATTTAGGAGTTATAGTCACTAGTGATTTAAAAGTAGCGAAACAAAGTACAGCAGCGGTCAATAGGCGAACAAAGTGTTAGGTTTTATAGCTCGAAATTTTGAGTACAAATCGCGCGATATTATAGTTCCACTTTATAAATCATTAGTTAGACCCCATTTGGAGTACGCGGTCCAATTTTGGAATCCGCGTATGCGCAAAGATATAGACAAAATCGAAAGAGTTCAAAGACGAGCAACTAAGATGATTCCGTCGCTTAGGTCAAAGTCGTACGAGGATAGGCTTAAGGAGTTAAAATTGACAACACTCGAGACTAGGAGGTTAAGGGGTGATCTAATCCAGGTTTTCAAAATTATGAATGGGTTCGATAACGTAGATAG
>JAJOZX010005365.1:0-2500 GCA_023014485.1 Bathynomus jamesi | reverse complement strand
TACAATGGGATAACTCTGACAAATGGACAAAAAGGGCACTGGACAACTGTCCCGTTCTAACGGAATATTGATGCTGTTTTACACGCGTTTGCAAATCCTTTCCCGTCTGACCTATGTAAAAGGAATCACATTGCTTACACCCAATTTTATAGATAATGCCTAAATTATTGGTAGGGCTATTTTTTACTATGATGTTTTTCACAATATTGTTATATGAAAAAACTACACTGATATCCAAAAGTTTAAGTACATTAGCAATGCCTAAGAAGCCCGGGAAAAATGGAAGTACTAAAATATTCTTTGACAAGGTGCGAGTGTTATTATTCACACGATAGAAGGTTCGTTTAGCCTTATTAAGACAAGATTCCATGAACGCAGATGGGTAACACAACTCACTTCCAATACCGTTGATATTTTCCAATTCGGCATCGATGTATTCCGGACTGGCGATCCTAAGAGCGCGGAGAAACATTGAGGAAAATATGGCCTTTTTAATAGGGGTGTCATGTCCAGAGTAAAAGTGTACGTAGGACAAATTGTTTGTTTTTTTCCGATAGATACTAAACTTAAAACCCGGGCTATCCCTATGAACACGCACATCCAAAAACGGGATTGAGTTGTCTTGTTCCACTTCTAAAGTAAATTTAATGGAGGGGACTTGGTCATTTAACTGAAGGAGGAAGTCATCCAGGTCACGATTCATGGGCCAGATACACAAAATATCGTCGACGTACCGCAACCAAGGGATGCCAACCCCCAGGATTCTCGGAATGTAAGTAATTTCAAAAAACTCCATATAAATATTGGAGAGAAGGGGCGACAAAGGGTTGCCCATGGCCATCCCAAAAACTTGTTGATAATGCTCGCCATTGAAAGTGAATTTACAATCCTTGATACAAAGCTTAATAAGCTCCAAAACAGTGTGTGCAGGTAATGGTAAATCATAATTATGTAATTCTCTGGCGAGAAAGTCAAGCATATCATCAATCGGCACTTTTGTGAACAATGAACAAACGTCGAAACTGATCAATCTATCGTTGGTATTAATGCGAACATTATTCAATTTTTCAGTGAGATCCATGGAATTTTTTACGTGTGAATCAGAGACAGTTCCAAGAATGGGGGACAAAACATTAACAAGCCATTTGGAGAGTTTATAGGTAATAGAGCCCACCGAGCTAATAATAGGGCGCATAGGGTTACCCGGTTTGTGGGTTTTAATAAGACCATAAAGATAAGGCAGAGCAGGTGAAGTGGACAAAAAAAGGGGAATTAAATCCTTATGATCTTTGAGAATGCGTTTCAAGCCACTATTGAATGATTTGATGACATCATCCTGTGGGTTCTTCCTAAGTTTCACGTATGTGGCGGGGTCCTGAAGCAGCTCATTCATCTTTCCAATGTAATCCACTTTGTCCATAATGACTAAGGTGTTAGCCTTGTCTGCTTTAGTAATATGGAGCTCACTATCTTTTTTTAATTGTGAAAGGCTATTGCGGAAACGTTTAGGAAAGTTATCTTCGTAAGAAATATTCGCAGCACCATAGACCAGGCCTTTAACTATGTTAACCAAAACTGAGGAAGGTTACACTGTTTTTCAAAACGAGCAAGACTATGACAAATTTGTAAAGCAGTAGGTTTTTTAACAATATAAAAGGACATACCAAATCCAAGGGCACTTTTTGCATCGTCACTAATGTTTTTCGAAGAAAGGTTCAAAACACACTTTGAGCTTGCTTTTTTACTCCACTGACTATTTCGAATGAGACTTTTAATTTTGCGATCCAAAATGTTTCGAAGTGAAGAAGTTCTCCGACGCAACTCGTTGTAAATTTCATCAAACAAAGGTTGGATCCACGGTTGGGGAATAACAGTCAAAACATTACGTTTGGCAATGCCTAAATTTTTGAAGGTGGACCACTCATTTTGTCTGGTGACTTCAATATGTTTCTTTAAAATTACTCTGCTAAAGTTGTTGAACGGATGGTCGTCCATTTCTCTGAGGCGAATCGGAAGGAGGGACTTGGGAAGGACCTGCTCCTCCAGACAATTAGTAAGAAACTTTCGTCGGATCCGAATTGCATGCCCCTTCATTAATGTAGAAGCAAACACCGACACAAACGGGGACAATAGAGGGAACAGCAAGGCGAAGGAACGCGTGGTGTTCATTATATGAAAAATTATTTCACGAAAGTGACACGTGAAAAGTATTTATGATGAATAAAACCACGAAGGAAAAAAGAAACACAAAGGGGTGCTCAAGCGCTTTCGTCTAATGACATCCTCAGGAACACTGGAGTGAAAGGACAGATCAAGGCAATATATAGGTTACAAAAATAAACATACATACATACATATTCATATATATATACATATATATATATATATATATATATATACATATACATATATATAGTAAGCATAGAAAAAATTGTGGGAGGAGCAAACATTTATGGTTTATGAAACAGGTCACAAATTTATCTTTCAATTTATTATTATA
>JAJOZX010005364.1:0-124210 GCA_023014485.1 Bathynomus jamesi | reverse complement strand
TATATATATATATATATCTCTTTCCTTACTTTGGATGGGTTTTCGAACAAACTGTTCAGGGTTGACCTGAGCATCCCGCCTTATTTCGAGTGTGTGTCTATATATTATATATATATATATATATATATATATATATATATATATATATATATATATATATATATATATATATATCACACACGATATATATATATATATATATATATATATATATATATATATATATATTATATATATATATATATATATATATATATATATATATAATATTAGGGTGAACCAAATGTAGGTGGACAGTAAATGATAACGTTTATTTTGAGAATACATATTTAATTTTTTTGTATACGATAATACAAAATAAAATTTAAATAAATTTAGTTATAATATTTAATATAATATAACACAAACACCATAGTTATAATGAACACCATAGTTATAATATAATATAACACAAACCGTATTCAACCGTATATATTATCATCATTTGATTGCAGTTGTATCGCGAAAACATTCTCTGGAACGATGCCTATCACCAAGGGCAATCTTCTTTTGCCTGACGCCTTGCCCGCAAGAGAGCGCGGGCAAAGGCGTGTATATAGATAGACCTTCCCAAATCACAATTCAAAATCTCTTCGGAAAATGATTTATGTCACAACCTGAAAAGAATACAAAATATCATTACGTAAGAAGGTCATATTTATATTCTAGTAAATTAACTTCTGATAGATTATTTTAATATTTTTTTAGTTGCATAAATAATAGAGTATACCATATACTAACATCTCTATGTAGTACATATATACAGTGGCGCTCATAAGTATTCGTACAGAAAAATATTTCAGTTATATTCGTCTTTCTTTTGTACCATGCATAAGGATAAGTATGGAAAGTTTACCTTTCGTTTGGGAAAATTTAACGAGTAAAAATTTTGTTTAATTCCAACATATAATGTAAAACATCAAACAATTTGAGGAAGATTAAAAAAAAGTTAAAATGCAAAAGTTTTCGTACACTTATTTACAAAATTATTTAACACTTTGTGTGTCCACCATAAGAGTGAAGAATTCAAAATTTTTATCATTAGTTGGCTGTATGTTGATTGGAGACTGTTGGCAATTTTCAATTCTAGAATTTTCTCTTTGAATTTTCATGGAAGACGGATGACTGTGAAAGCCATTAGCCAGCAATGATCGTCGTGGTAAAGAGCTGTCTACAGATCTTAAGAGATCTGTTGTTGTTGCACACGAGTTTGAAAAGTTATAGAAAGATAGGAGAAGAAGTTCGAATTCCATTTACGACGGTTGCTGCAGTTATAAAGAAATGGAAAGGCTTTGGAACACTCAAAACTCTACGAAGGTGTGGTCGACTTTGCAAGATTTTAGAACGTACAGCCAGACGGATTGAAAGAATAAAAAATAGCTGTTGCGAATGTACGAGTGACTGCATGTGATATTTCAAACATTAAGACTGTCTAAGATCGCTGTCCACCCCTCTACTGTACGTCGTACATTGAGAAAGAATTATCTGCGTGGAAGAACTGCACGAAGAAAACCTCTGCTACGAAAAGAGCACAAAGAAACTCGTTTAAAGTACGCCAAGGATCATCAAAATGATGGATTTGCATTCTGGAAGAAGGTTCTCTGGACAGACGAGACCAAAATTAAATTATTCGCGAACAACGAGCAATGGTATGTTTGGCGAAAATCAAATATCTACTATATTCGAAGAAAAAAACATCCTTTCTATGGTTAAACATGGTGGCGGTGGTTTACTTCTTTGGGTGTTTTAGTGCTTCTGGTCCAGGAAAACTTGTCATTAATGGAATCTTGAATTCGAAGAAATATCATGAAATTTTAGGGGAAAAGTATTGCCTTCAGTTCGGGAGTTGCGAATGGGTTACAAATGGGTACTGCAACAATGAAGTGGTTTCAGCAGAAGAATTTCAAGTTTCTCGAGCGGCATAGTCAAAGCCCAGATCTCAATTTAATCGAGAATTTATGATTTGATTTAAATTTGGCTGCCCGCAAGAGAAACCCTTCGAATCTGAATGAATTGCAACAATTTTCTTTAGAAGAATGGGCTAAAATTTCTATTGAGAGATGTCAAAATCTCGTGCAGTAGAAAAATACTCAAAACGAATCACTGAAGTCATTCAAGCAAAAGGTTTACACACAAGTATTAAATAATTTTGTAAGTAATTGTTCGAAACTTTTGCATTTTAACTTTTTTTTTTTATTTCCTTGAAATTCTTTGACGAAAAATTTAACAAATTAACTCCAATAATATTCGAGTTAAACTAATTTTGTTTTATTTGTTAAAGTTCTCCAAAGGAACGGTAAACTTTTCATAATTACCCTATGCCTGCTAAAAAGATAGGGATGAATATAACTGAAATATTTCTCTATACGAATACTTATGAGCACCGCTGTATGTAATTTTAACTTCACCCCAAACTTTTTGCAATAATACTTTCACTATCAAGGAATAATTATAAAGCAATCTGCGTCATTAGCATTCTTCAATAAAACAAATGATTGTATTTTACGCATAAACTCAGAAATGTACATTTTTACATATAAAATTATATACAATTTATTCAAATGAGATTATAATTGCATAGAATATAGTGATAATTATTATATGTACTGTAGGGGACCACACCCCATACACGTATACTTATAATAATAATGTATATATCACTAATTACAGAATAATATAAATATTAAATATAATTTGATGAAATATTTTCTTTAAAGCAATTATATGCAAGCACAATTTTCTAATAAATCTTGTTTAATTAGTTTTGCTTAGGCTCCAAGGCCAGTTTCTGTTCATTCCTTTGTATTGACCGTGCTTGCAAAAGGATGTTTTTTGGCAAGCAAAATCCATATCCAATTGGGTGTATTATATATATATATATATATATATATATATATATATATATATATATATATATATATATATATATATACTGTGTGTGTGTGTGTGTGTGTGTGTGTGTATATGGGATTGAACTCAGAATGATCCCCTGAGGTTTTTTCATGATACACACAGACCGTGCATGGAACAAGAAACTCTTCTGGAAAATTAAATCTACTATAGTCCGAATAAGTAATGGTAAATGACAAACACTATAGTTCTTCTTTTTCATGATGTTAGGCCGACATGGTGAGGAAGCTATATTTTGGGGACCTCTTTGCGAGCGACCTGTTGCCCACGTCGGGCTAACATCATGAAAAAGAAAAAACTATAGTGTTTGTCATTTACCATTACTTATTCAGACTATAGTGGATTTAATTTTCTCAGAAGAGTTCCTTGTTCCATGCACGGTCTGTGTGTATCATGAAAAACCTCATATATGAACCTCATATATATATATATATATATATATATATATATATATATATATATATATATATATATATATATATATAGTATGTATTTTATGTAGGAAAGAGGGGGCCAAAGGCGAGCCGCACAAGTACCCACCATCCCATCCATAAAAGGAGAGAGCCGAAATCATCAAGGCCTCCAAGGCTCTTAAAAACGATGGCTTTTTTTTATTATACAAATTTTGAAAAGATTGTGTAGTGTGTAAGATGCATGTATGTGAGTGAGGAACAGAGGGAGAAGTGTGTGTGTGTGAGAACGTACTGAACTGCTCACAGGGTAGATGAGACACGGAAAAAAGATCAGCTAAAGATGACATTGACGGGAAAAAAGGGAATTCCAGTACGTCCTGTCTCCTGCCTAACATCACTCCCGAAGTACTTCCCTAGTCGATTGGTGTCTACAATCTCTTCCTCATTACAGTACATACAGAGGGTTGACAAAAGTAAATAGACACGACGATGATTGTTCTCAAGAACAAATGCCAAAAGTCGTCCATCAAAGGAATGGCAGAACTTGCGTCACCTTCACATAATGCTGAGGGGAAACCAACACGATTCTAAATATTGATTCAATAAATTTACTATTATTTATTGGCTTTTATTATTAAATTAAACACTAGGGAAAATCAAAGGTGTCTATTTACTTTTTTCAACCCTATCTATATATATGCGTTTACCTCTATAGAAAGGATTTAACGCATAGATTCATTATTTTAAAAATGGTCTCTCTACGTACAGTTTCAGTAAAAAATCGATCTAGAAACGAAATTTAAAAAAAAACAAATTACTAATTGGTAATATTTCATTTCTCTTTGGATATTTTATTGTTTTTGAGAACAGTAATAATATTTCAAAAACAAAACTCAGTCATCAATAATTAGTAATTTTTTATGCTCTTCGGAAAATTGATATGTCTAGGTGAATGATTTTTTTTTCGAAACTGTACCATCACGGTCCTTATAGTCGTCGCGGGACACACTGGGCTGTAAGCTAAATGTGACCCACTATATTCCGACTGTTGGGGACGATAGTACCCTCGGGTGCGAAAATTGTAGTACATTTTCGGCCAATGTCCGTAGCTCATTGGGTAATGCCGTTTCCTATAAGCAAAGTGAAGACACTGTAGTCGGATGTTCGAATCCCATGATGTTGGTAATAATAACAATACAAAAGTTAGAGAAAATGAGCCCCATTAATTAGCTTGAGCACTGTGCTAGTGAGTTTCTGGCTCTCCTGACTAATTATTATATATGACTTTTGACAACTCGCTAAGAAAATGCGTGGCTGAATGGGCGGTAAAGCGAAAATAAATCTTATGTGGAAGGATAGTTTGTTTGGCAAGACAACGAGAAATATAGCAATGGAGATTTGGATGGGAGACAAAATGCGAGACAAAATGTTACTGTGATCAACAAGCAATTAGAAGGTGAATTAATGAATAATTTCATGTTATTTATTTTAATTAACTTTTATACCATGTTAGAGGACCATGTTAGAGGACCATGTTAAAGGACCATGTATAAGGACTATTCCTACGCACAAAACGAGGCTTGGTTGAAACACCTAATCATATTATTTGAGAACCAATTGAAATGGTTGTAACTGAATCATTTAAGTCTGTTATTAGAAAAAATAAAGATGATCAGCTCAATCATTTGCATGGTTGACAGTTAACCATTTGCGTTGGTTGTCAAATCGTTAACTGCATGTATTTTTATTTGTCATAATCAAGGTTTTCTCGCGCGCGCGCGCGCTGCGCGTGTGTGTGTGTGTGTGTGTGTGTGTGTGTGTGTGTGTGTGTGTGTGTGTGTGAACAAACCTTGAATTAACAAGAATAAAATTAAAATCACTTGATCCTTGGTACTAAATTACTATAACAGCAACTTTTAAACTCGAATCAGGATATTCTTTGTTAGAGTTCAAAAACCGACACTTGTTTAGAAATACATTTACAGTAAAATCAACGTGAAATTAATAAAGGAGGAACTATGCTTTAATTTCATTATTATTTGATATAATAAAAACAAAGATTTATAAAAAGAGTTTCTCAATTGGATGGCTCCGAAATTCAACACACGCAGGAAACAAAGGCTTCCCGCAACTTTCTTTACATAGAAATATTATCTTCTATTGTCTCAAATCACATCAAAAGAAAAAAGAAGTTTTTAAGACCGTTTCTTCTAGCTAAAGAAGTTATGCATCATTTAAAGAAGTTATTATATCATTTGGCAAGAGGCTTTGATACCCAAAAGAAGGAAAAACTTCCTCTATAGAATGCACCCTCAAAAAGAAGTTATAAGTTGTAAATTTATAAAGTTTTATTTTGAGGGTATAAAAACATAACTAACCGCTTTATTCTGTTTGTGACTATATTAAAACAACTCTCTGCTGGAGTTTATCTTGAAATGATGTCACGAATTATAATTTACAAATAAACTGTAATTTATCATAGAAATATGGGAATTATTTTTAAACATTTTTATAATCCTTTTCAGACTATTAAAGTTTTTAACGTTTTGAATCGTTGAAAATATCTACCCGTATATATATATATACACTTGAGAATATATAATTCTACGTTTGAAATGTAATCTCAATCGGCTTGTTTTACAGTGGAATAAGTAGTATGGTGGCAAAAATACCGAGGGGGTGGGTGGTACCAGTGCTAGTGCTAAGTAAGGGGGAAAGGGAGAAGGGGAGAAGGAAAAAGAGAGGAAAAGAGAAAAAGAGGGGAAAAGAGGAAAAATCAAAATTTCAATCACAGCTGTGTAAACAATGGGTTTGAGAAAGGGGAATGGTGTAAACAAAGAGGATGTTCGAAAGGGAAAGAAATAAAAATAAAAATAAAAACATATATGGTGGTGGGAAGTAGGGGAGGGGGAGGGGGAGGGGAATAGCGGGGTAAGAGAAAGGGAATAAGTTAAAAAAATTATATATATATATATATATATATATATATATGATGGGGAGTGGAGGAATGGGGGAATGGAGAGTAAGATAAGGGGGATGGTAATAAGGGGTAATGGGTGAGTGGGGGATCGGGGTAGGTGATAAAGTAAAACATAAAAAATATATACGGTGATCGGGGAGTGGGAGGGGAGTGGGGGGTAAGATAAAGAGAATAAATAAAATAAAAATAAAATATATATATATACATATATACCATATGTCCAACAAAAAAGTACACCCAACTTTAGATTGTACTAACTCCTCCAAAAATTGAGATATTTTGGATCTGTTTGTTTGATTTAATATAGCAAATTATTCTTTGTTAACGTTCAAATTTATTCATGTTTAAACGATTTAGTGTTTAAGCATCTGCTTTTAACTGAAGGGTACAGCAAAATGGGTTGCGCGGAATGATCATTTCTCTCAGCCAGATTGCTCCTCTTGCTTTAACCAATGTGCTACTTTTTACGTCGAAGGATATTGCAAATATTTTTTTAAATAATTCGAACTTTTGTATCTAAGATACGAGTCATACATATAAATGAAGAATCTGAATTACTAAATTTATAAATAACTTTGAAACCCTTATCATGCAGTTTACACGAAGGCAGCGCGTTCTCATGGTCACAACTTATCCGCAAACTAAAAGCTTAAAACAAGTTCAGAATACCTTCGAACTGCAATTTCCCGATAGAGCTTCTCCAACTAAACATACAATTTTGAAGAATGTTCGGAAATACAAAGAAGAAGGAATGGTCCTCAATTTGAACAAAGGACGTTCAGGCCATCCGAAGACGGCAAGAATAGACGAGAACATTCAGCATGTTCGGCATTTATTAGAGAGACATCCAAAAGTGTCCACCAGGCGAAATGGTACAGAACTCTCACGCATGTCATTTCATCGAATAGTTCGTGAGGATTTGAATTTGTACCCATACAGAATGGAAATTCGACATCAACTCATTGAAGGAGATCTACCTCGCCGCCTAAGATTTGCCAGTGGTTTCTTGAAAAACCAGAAAGATTCACGGAACAATTAGTGGTTGGAGATGAGGCGGCCTTTTTTATGAATGGTCTAGTGAACAGACAAATCTGCCGTCAGTATGCACCAAAAAATCATCCACCTGACAATCATATCTACGAAAAGAATAACTCTAGACAAAAACTGTCTCTCTGGGTAGGACTGTGCGGTAATGGAGCGGTAATTGGCCCGGTCTTTTACGATGGTAATCTAAATGGTGAAGCTTACCTAGAAATGACAGACCGAGAAATCCTTCCACAAATACGTATTACTTATGGAAACCGATTTAATCGTATTTGGTGGGTGCAAGACGGAGCTCCTGCTCACAGGAGAGTTATTGTGAAGGAACGCTTGCAGGAAGTCTTCCACCAAAGAGTAATTGCTACAGGCCATGACATTGAATGGCCTCCCAGAAGCCCTGACTTGACCCCGTGTGATTACTTTTTGTGGGGTCATTTGAAAAATAGAGTATTTGCATCACAACCTATCAATTTAGATGATTTGAGGACTCGCATCACAGCTGAAATCAACTTGTTAAAAGACAATCCAGATCTTATCAAAAGAGTGATGGGGAAGATGAGAGCTCGACTCCAGATTTGTATCGATAGGAATGGCGGTCATGTTGAAAGAAAACGAAACTAAGCATAACTTTTGCAATAAGGAATAAAGAAAAATCTGCTTTGTATCTTACTAAAATTATGTTAAAGTATCTATTATTATGTATTTGTCTTTTCATTACATCGATAGCACACACATTATTTTTTCATTGACCAATTTTGCGCAATCCATTTTGTTGTACCCTTCAGTTAAAAGCAGATGCTTAAACACTAAATCGTTTAAACATGAATAAATTTGAACGTTAACAAGAATAATTTGCTATATTAAATCAAACAAACAGATCCAAAATATCTCAATTTTTGGAGGAGTTAGTACAATCTAAAGTTGGGTGTACTTTTTTGTGGGACATAAGGTATATATGGTGGAGGAGGAAATGGGGGATAGACTAGATTAAAATAGATAAAAGTTTGAAAGTAAAAAAAAAATGTATAACCTCGTTACCTCGTTCAAGTTCCGTGCGTCTCTCTTCACACGAAGGTGAAGCTGGTGGCCCCGCCTCTAGGCCTGGCTTGGTGGAGGGGCGAGTTGCTCTCTTGCGCTCTCCACCGCATACAGCCAGGTACACCCAGCTCATCTGGTACCGTCCTAAGCCAGGCATCTAGTCTTCTCTTGAAGATTTCAACTTTGACCCCTGTAATGTTTCTGAGGTCCTTTGGAAGCTGGTTAAAAAGTCCTGGCCCCCTCGTCTTCTGACCATTTGTATATGTTGTTTAAATGGTCAGAAGACAACAATATGACTTTTAACAGCGAGAAATTTCAGCTATTGAGATATGGTAGAAATGAGAAACTTAAACAGACTACATATCATGCTCCAGATAGACAGGAAATTCAGAGAAGCACGAAAGCGGTCGATTTGGGGGTAATAATGACCAATGATGCAAAATTTGAGATACAAAATCAGACAGCAATAAACAAAGCAAAAAGAGTTACGGGACAGGTACTAAGAACGTTCAAAAGGAGGGACAAGACAGTAATGATTCCCCTGCTGAGAACACTCATCATACCAAAACTTGAAGTGTGTGTGTATATATATACATATACATATGTTAACCCCTCCGTCTATGGCCTTGGGCGGTTCGAAGTTGACGGGGGTTCTGGTTAGGTGGCAGCAACGGATTTGTTACTCTGGTACCGTATAGGAAATCGCAAAAGTTTCTCTTATACTACTCTCCGATTTCTTCTTGTAGTGGATCGGAGGATTCTGTGAGGTTTACGAAGTTCTCTGAAGGTTCCCCGATTCTTCTTAAACGTATCGCGAAATTATTTTTCTCTATTTAAGACTAAGTTCTCTGAAGAGAGCAAGGCTCGAAGGAGAAGATAAAGACTTTTTCTTACGGTAATTTACTGCTAAAATGTTACAGGTAACGCCCAGCCTCTAAGTTAGATCAGTCAATTCAGAATAATACATTGGAGAAATCTTATGTCTTTTATACGAAATATTTACTGACATCATTATTATTTAATGCTGATCTGTTTTTGTTTTTTATTCTCAATAGGCTGATTTACTTTGCAAAACATTTAAAGACAAAACAAATATTTTTACTGTAGCAGTGTCTAGACTGCTAAGCAAGAGGAAGCCATATTTTTATTTCAAACTGCATATTGACAGATCTGATATTATCATGATCTGCTGAATTAACTAAAAATGGAAATTGAAATATGCCTTCCCATCACGAATTACAAACAAACATGCACATGGGCTAAAATTAAAGGCTTAAGATTAAAAATTAAACGTTAAGCAGGACATGACTTCATCTTTTACAACGGAGAGAGAATGTATACAGGAAATGAACAAGCTTACATTATTAAGCTAAGTCTACAAAAATGATTAAGTTGTTTAAAAAGAAATAATTAACCAATTATAAAATAGAAAACAAGTCAAAAATGTATCCAAACTTGTGTCAGCGTTATACGATTTTGGACTCTACACAAAATGATTAAATAGTTTACAAAGAAGTAATTCACCAATTATAATATATTAAATAGAGAGAAAATCAAAATTTTATCCAAATTCGTGTCAGCGTTATACGATTTTGGACTTGATATGTAAAAATGAATATATGAATAAGAATATAAGGATTATATAAATCTACGAACTATACGAATGAACATGAGAATTATATGAATGAATATAAGAATTATATGAATGTAGGAATTATTCATTGTTCATTTTGATATATATATATATATATATATATATATATATATATATATATATATATATATGTGTGTATGTGTGTGTATGTGTGTTGTGTGTGGGGCGTCATAATATGAATTTTAGCGACAACCAAACTATATATATATATATATATATATATATATATATATATATATATGCGTGTGTGTCAGTCTCTCAAAAGGTTGGGTGGGATGATAAGATAAAGGGTGGGGGATTGTGACAATAAAGGGGGGGTGACGTCACACTATGAACTTTAGTGTCATCAAACAAACAAACAAACAAGGTTGCCCTCTCCAATCAGCTAACATAATTGTTGGCGGAGCCTATATCACACTTCCCCAAGAGTAAACCAACCCAACCCACGTGAGTATATATATATATATTATATATATATATATGTGATGACTAGTGCCAAGGTGAATTATATAAGTACCCTCTGAATGCCCTCCCCTCTTATCTCTTCTCCGACACATGTACAGTTGCCCGCATATGTAATGTTCCTCACCTCACAGGCGACTCCGGACATGTGGCAACGCCACAACTGGGGGAAGGTGGGGGTGGAGTGGGGACAACCGAGTCGAACAACATATAACATTAACATACAGGTAAGGCGCCGTTCAAAAATTACATAACACTATTTTTGCTAAAACCTGACACCCCCCACCTGTAACGTTCCGTAACGTGTGGGGTGTGAGGTGGGGGAAGTGTGCCTGGTCTAGCGTTACAGAACGTTCCTGGGGGATCTGGGGTATCAAGTTTTAGCAAAAATAGCGTTACGTAATTTTTGAACGGCCCCTAATTGTAATGTAATGTCTGTGTTCATAAAGATAAACATTTAATATGATCGTGAACAGCGTTGAACTCCATGTTTACTAGTCTTATACAGTAATAAGGTTCCATTATGATTACTGAAAATCTCTATGAACAGATACCACAATACAACTTTTTATATACTCGTGAATTTGAACCAAAAATAGACATTACACAACCATTCTCCACACTCCCTCATTCCTCTTCCCATCCACCTGTCTCGCGTATATCAAATCATTATGTAACAATACTAATAAAGCTGTTTGTAAAGTCCGTGTGCAGCTTTAAACCTTTACTAACTTACGAATCTACACGATTATAATATATATATATATATATATATATATATATATTGACATTGAGCGAGAAAAAGATTGAGAGTATGAGGGAGAGCGAGGTAAAGGGGCAGAGAGAGTTAGTGGCAAATGGCTTATCGGTTGTTACACAAAGAACTTGTTAACAGTTTCGATCTGAATAACAGTAAGTGATTATCAAAATCACATAAGAATAATCCACGGTTAAACTAGCATAAACATATTTATATATACTTATAAATTCATATAATATTATACTAATGTTTGTGAAATGACGTTGATGGGCCAAACCGTGGTGTTGACATGATTACTTGCTGTCGCCGACCAGGAGAGACTACATTTGGGCGTGTCAGTGGAAACCGTAAGGTGACGGTTGCATGAAGCAGGATATCACCACCAGTTTGTGGCTGATGCCTATTATATTAATATTGTTTTCAAGATTGTATTTGTATTATCAACGTGGAGAGATAATGATTTAATCACGATGGACAGATAAACCCATTAATGTTTTCCAGATTTCCTGTTGTATTATCAATTTGGAGATATTATTAGATCTTAATAAGGAATATATATATACACACAATAAAACACCAATTATTTATTACAACAAATATGCAATGGTTGGGAATGTTTTACTAAATAGTTTATCATACAAAATGATAAAATCATACAAAATGCTTACAATTTGCCATAGATTAACATAAATGGCATAGCTATACCCGGTTCATAGTTAGTATTTGGTCCATCCCCCATTATTGTCTATTACATCTTGTAATCTGTGAGGCATAGATGCAACATGGTTATGTATGATGTGTGGATTCCTTCGGAACACTCAGCCATAGTGTGATCCAGCAGCTGGCTGCTGGTCCGCTCCTGCCCAGGCTCCCACGAGTTCACCACATTCCCCACACGTTCTCAATGGAATTAAGGTCACACCCCTTACTAGGCCAGTCCAGTAGTTCTAGATTTCGCTGCTCCTCGAACTACCTTCTAACAATCCGAAGACGGCCATGAGATGTAGACGCAAACATCTCGTCAGAGAAGATAACTCTGATCCAGTATGCGAGATCATCATTTATATGCTGGCGAGCAAACGAGAGCCTGCCGTGACGATGTCATTCCTCGATCCTCTCCTTTTTGGCAGGAGTACGGTGGTGATATCCTGCTTCATGCAACCGTCTCCTTACGGTGTCCACTGACACGCCCATATGTAGTGTCTCCCAGGTGGCAACTGCGTTGTTGATAGGATCGTTCTGCACTTCGTTGATTATTCTCCGGTCTTCTTCTGGGATGGTCTTTCTTGGTGCCCCACACTTGGGACGATCTAGCAGATTCCCAGTCTCCTGCCACTTCTGCACCCAGCGTCGAACAGTAGGCTTCGAAATTCCCAGTTCCATAGCTATGTCAGCTACAGAGAGGCCTCGCTGTGCAATTCTATCTTGAGCTGGATTAATTTTCAGAGTCGGTGTTCGTCATACGGTGTAGAAATATGGTATGAGCATAGATCATGCCAGTAACCATGTCAACACCTCGGTTTGGCCCATCAATGTCATTTCACAAACATTAGTATAATATTGTTTCAGTTTTTAAGTATATATACTGTAAACCAGGTTAATTTCGCGGCAGCAAATTTTCGTTCTTTCATATCCTTGGACGAGTTCGCGGCATCATAATTTCGCAGTCAACAGTTGCTAGTTATAATCTTATAGATTAAAATGACATCATGAATGACGACATTTATTCTGGACTGTGATTGGTCGAGATTGAGGTCGTACATCAAGGCAAGTTTTACCTTTTCGTATGCATAAAGTTTCAGCAACACTCAACATAAATGAATCTCTCGGTAAGATAGATTTGAAGCTCTCCACACTGAAACCTATTCACACTAAATGGATTGTCTCTGCATGGGATAACCTACACAAAATGAAGGAGACCATTCGGAAGGGTTGCGAAATTAACGGCATTCATGACATTCTTTTCTTGTTATACAGTAATAATACAGTATAATTTAAAATGTTTTTACTGCTTTTACTTTACAATGTTTTATTACAATATACTGAATTTACTTTTCAAATAAAGTATTTTAATGATCTAAGTTTTATTTTCTTACTATCTTCCAATGATTAGTTTAAATTGTCAAATTTTCACCTGATAGATATTTTCGCATAAACGAAACGCGAAAAACGCGAAAATTTCCTGTAGGCGAACATTTCGCATTCACTCGTATATAAAAAGTTCTATTGTAGTAGCTGTTCATATAGATTTTGCAGTAATCATAATGGAACCTTATTACTGTATAAGACTAGTAAACAGTGAACTACATGGGGTTCAACGCTGTTCACGATCATATTAATTGTTTATCTTTATAAACACAGATATTACATTATAATTACCTGTATGTCAATGACTGCACATTCGATTGTCCTTTAGATACGTATGTATATGTCTGTGTTATATGTTGTTGGACTCGGTTGTCCCCCCTCCACCCCCCTTCCCCCAGTTGGGGTACCTTGCATAACACTGCGGCGTGCCACATGTACGAAGTCGCCTGTGAGGCGAGGAACATTACATATGCGGCAAATGTACAAATATAAGGTTGCTCAGTAAAAAAAGAAGAATAATAATTTTCTCACATATGATGACTAATGCCAAAGTGAATCATGCCAAGGTGAGTCACCCAACGACCCTCTGATCCCCTCTATATCTTTTGTTAACCCTCTGTACAAATATAAGGCTTGCCTAGATACGAGTATATGCCCTCTCTCTCTCTCTCTCTCTCTCTCTCTCTCACACACACACACACACACACACACACTTTTTACACTGAGAACAATCCAACATACAGGTGCTATCCAAACCCAAATAAGCTTAAAATCAGTGAATACCTGACTTTACGGAATCTAAAGAAGTAGCTAATTCTTTGTATCTTAACCTAGACTTAGGCAGGTGTAGAGTCATATGGTAAACGTTTTTTTGTCCAAATTTTCCCCAAGACCTGTATACTTGTTCACTTTAAATATGAGGCTTGGCTTTATTTGCTTTCATCCAATAGTTTGTGGTTTTAGTTCAACAACAGACTGAGTTAATTACCTCACTTAATGCACAGAATTAACACTAGGTACCAATTTACGGAGTCCCGACAAAAGCCCCCTAGGACAAAAGCCCCCTGGACAAAAGTCCCTCAGTTAAAGTGCAAAGTAGGACAAAAGCCTCTCAGTTAAAGTGCAAAATAGGACAAAAAACCCTCAGTTAAAGTGCAAAGTAAGACAAAAGCCTCCATTTTTTATATTGTTCGTGTGTTATGAAGTAATCCTAATAGTACAGGATCTGGCCTAGAGTTCGTATAAATTTCTGGTGCAGAGGTTTTGACGACTGATCTAGACTAATTTTGGGGCGTAGAATCCGAATTTTTCTATGCCATCGCACCAAATTGGTGCGAAAGTGGTCAAAATGGCAAAAAATTGGCAAAAATGGCAAAATTTTATCAGTTTTTCGTATTTTTGTCATATTCTTGAGTTGAAAATTTTTTTAAGGGCAATTGTTTGTTTGAGAATCTGTGTTTGTAACATACTGCTGCCTGAACCAAGAAAACTGACAAAAATGTCAAAAAATAACAGCAAAAATAGTAAAAAATTAAGTAAATATTGTCAAAAAATCGCAAAAATGAAATTTTTGGCTATTTTGGTGCATAAACTAGCTCTAACCAATCTTATCGAACTAAATAGTCAAGAAATTAGATATTAATAGCTCTACTAAAATTTCCTAACACAAAAACATGTACAAATGTCTAAATTTTGGGTTACAATGATTAAAAATGGTTGTAGAATATTTGAAAAAATAGACAAAATATAAAAAATAGTGCTAATTTTATAAAACTCTTAGGTTTGCATGTTGTAAAAGACTGTGAGATAAGATCATGTATTATTTCTGATGATGAAGTTGACTGAAAATCTTGCAAAAGTGGCAAAGAGTTTGGCAAAAATGACAAAAACTGTCAAGGCCGCTTATGTGATTGAGAAAGAGTGTTACCGTCACTCAGGTGCATCTTCCCAGTGCAGCACCACGGCAATGGGCTAAGTTATAGCTAACTTAGTGGGAACGACCTCATTTAATGATGAGGCCCCATTTTTTTTTTTTTTTTTTTTTTGAAACTTTTATTGAAACATTATTTACAAATAAAAGCACTATGGCTTTTGTGGTATCATCTTCCGACACCATGAAAATGAAACAGAAGTACAATGTACAGATTTGTTCATCTGTAATTTTATTCAGTTACCTGCTGAAATTCAGGCGTTAGGATTTTGGCATGTTCTTTGATTGCACTTGCAGAATGAGCAGCATGGTATGGATGACGCAGTGCAAGGGCATTTTGACCTCTTGGTACAGGTTTTGCAGCTGCAAGGTTCAATCAAATCCTGAGGTTTATCTGGGTAATCGGTTAGTTGAGGTTCCAAAAGTCCCTCATCAGACTTTACGTAACCATAGTCAAGTGGATTTAAATTTTCAGATATGGAGCCATATGGAGAGTCAAGCCAAAGTTTGCACTGAAGATATGCCCGTTTAATATGCAGTCTAATACTTTTTGAAGAGCAAGGAAGCTGAGTAAAATCGATTTTGTCCCCAGTTTTGTAGTATTGCTCAGATCTTAGTTGATCAAATGATATGGATTTTGACTTGGGTTTGATGCAATGAACCAGAAAGTTTTCGGCACCTTCGATTATTTCCTCTGTAAGTGGTTCCTTGCCAAAGTCCTTAATTTCATCAAAGTAGTTTGACTGCTTCAGTGCACTAGATTTTGTGCCTACTTTACTGACACTGTCACAGCCAGTTAAAGCATGCAAGGCAGGTAAAACTTGGATCAAATCGTTTTCAAGCTTTTGATGCAAGCCATGCAGAGGAATGATTTTGCGACTTGTTCCAGAGCCTTTAACAAACCATAATTCCTTCAGGCCATGCTCAATCCATTTTGTTAAATGGTAGATGAGGCACACAAAGATATCAGTATCACTGGTAGCTACTGAAACTGTAGCTCCACCACCAGGCATTGCTTTATCCACCACATAGTTTACATGTAACATCACTTTGTCATCTGCTTCTTCTTGTGAAGAACAAAGCTCAGGAATTTCGCAGACCTTCCCATTTTGGAATTGGACACAAACTTCAGGTTTTTCAAGAGTACCACCTCCCAGTACAATTACTTTATCTCCATGGTAGTTTTCCATGAAAAAGCCGACAAAAATTTTGGAAGTTTGCCTTGTTATCTGTGGAACTCCAATACTTGTTGAAGTCAATTGGAAGCCTCTGCTCAGGTGATGTTATGGAAATTTGTATTTTCGAATGCGCAATTGATCGTCTCATCCGTTCTCCAGTCTTGATGCTTGAAGCCTTGTAATTTTCAAATAAGATATGAATTGTGGTTGACTTGGATCCCATACTCAAAAACATATTTAAAAGTGATTGTGCAAATTCACCAAATGTTTTCAACATTGCTTTTTTCACCGGGAATTTCCTTACTTGAGCCATAAAATCTATGATCATTGCATCATTCCCTTCTAACAACAATGGGAGGTCTTCACCCAGTTTCTTTTCAAGTTCCGATCCCAATTCCGATTTCTTAGATTTCTTCAAAAAACCATCACTGTCTACAAGAAAAAATGGAAGAGGTGTAATTTCATGGAAAAGTAATTGATTCAATGGAAATTCCCTGAGCTGAGCAAATGCAATGTAGTTCAGTGCTGCAATGGTTTCTTTTTTATGTCATATTCCTTTCGTTTTCTGGAAGTGTTCCTCGCTGTTGCGGGTTTTTGCCTCTTAATTGCTGCAAACAAAGTTTCTGTTTTTTCTCAAGCCGTTCGGTTTTGAAATTCTTGTAAGCAACATCTCCTCTATCCAGGCAAGTAATGTGATATGTATAAGACTCTTTATCCTCTTCACCGGTAGCAATGTTTCTGAATGGTTTGCCATCTAATGTTTTGCTCAATGTGTTTCCAACTTTGTAAATGTACTGTTGAATAGCTTGGACATTACTGGAGCTCGATAAGGCATGGCTCTTGGAGTATTCATGATGAATATCATACTCGTCACGATTTTCAAACTGGCCGGAACCTCTCATTTGTGAAGAATATAAGTCCTTCTCATGTTTAATAATATTCCACAGTGCCACTGCTTCCTTTCTCCGAGTAAAGCCAATTAATCCTCCGGACACTTTTGCAGGCTTATTATAATGTTGCTCAAGTGCCTGGTCCATTGGAACTCCACTACATTGTCGTGTCGTTCTCCTCACTACAAAACCACCACTAAGGAATGATTTGTGGAGATCAGGAAAATGTACCTCAAGGTTTAAACAATCCTCAAAGAAGATTGGTGCCCATCTGGCGTAGTTGGTTCTATTGTAGGCGAAGAAAAGTGGGATTGATCTCTGTATGGAAGAAAGAAATAGTGACCAATCACCTGCCCGCATTGAGTAGGTTAAATCTCTGATGATTGGATACAATCTATTGGTAAAATGATACCAGTAATGAAAGTTTTCATTACTATCAGACCTCTGCTTTATATATTGTTGAAAGGATTGAGACAGAGTATATATCGAAGACTTAAAGTCGTCCCATTGCTCTTGTTCTGCAACCATAATTGAAATTTTAGTTGCAGCATCTTGATATAAGTTACGGTGTTCATCGACACTCAAAAACCCATCGAACATAATGCTTGTTATTGCTTCGTGCACGAAAGATAATCCTTGCTTGGCTCTCACATAATGATTGCCATTCATAACGGATTTTACTGTGTCTGGACCGAAACATTCGCTTTCAACCAAAACAGATTCAATTCCCGATATATGAAGATAAGATCCAATACAAGCAAGTACAATCTTCTCAAAATGGAATCCACCCAATCCGATAAACAAATTACTGAACAGATCTTTTTTCAGGAGCTGAATTTCCTTCGCAATAGCATAAACTCCTTCATCACACCACAGTGCACCGTATGGCTTATTCTGCTGCTTAAGCACGTCCTGAAAGTTAATCATTGTTGTAAAAATGGTATCAAATTCAGTTGCTTTGTATGGCAGTATGGGAGTGAACGCAATAGTTGTAGGCTTCAAGCTATCTCCTACAAAAGGGCTTTTGACAGCAACAAAGCTTGGAACAAAGTCATCATTATCAGTATTTGAGTTAGTTGAAGAGCCCTGTATTGTGGTTGTTCTATGTTTGTATCGCATCACAAACCACAGGAAATGGTCGAGATTAACAGTCTCTAGTAAATGATCGTTTGCCTTGTATTCAGAGACTTGGAAATCTTGACTTATTGTACCTCGTTCATGTCTTGGTCCAATCGAGATAATTTCTTGGCAAGGAAGAACGCTTTGTAACTTGCCAAGCCGGAGGGTTGACTCTGGAGCTTCACTGATCTTATTAGTATGCTGTTGTGTTGGTGCAGAGCTTAATGGAGCATTTTGGAATAAAACTAGCACCGTATCGTGTGTCGAACCAATTCCAGACAAGGTATTTTCCAAGGTGTCAAAATTATCCATTGCTGCTTGAATTGGATGGTTTTGATCAAATACTGGAGGAACTGGAACTCTATGTGAACCACATAAAGATATTGTACGTTTTGCTAGTGCAAAATTTATTTTGCGAACTTCTTGATATCCTACACAAATGCTCCGTTTGTTTGCAATTTCAATAAGATCTTTAGACTGTGACAGGTTATGTATAGTTTGAGCAAATCCGACATGCAATGGGGTGGGCTCCAAACCATTATGAAGGATGTAAAACAACATCTGGAAGATAGTGTCACACTTCAGCATCAACTGATTGTTGCTATCTGATACATTCCGGGTGGAAAACAAATGCTGAAGAAATTCCATCCATATTGGAGGACGTTCATTTTGGAAGCGTTTTAAGGCTAGATCAAGATCGTTTGGATCACAATAGCTAGAGCGTAAACCAAAACTGTAAGTTTTTAACTCTTTCCTTAGGTCCTTAGCAACGTTTTCGACAGATGATTTCCGCAAAGTTTCAACAATTCTTGCACTCTCAATCTGGACAGAATAAACCATCTGGGATTTTCGTTTGTTGCTAGGATATGTAAAATAAATGGTGTCCTTAAATTTGTCTATAAGCAGGCTCTTAACCAAATAGTTACTGATAGATTCATCCTGGTTCAGCTTTTTATTGATCTCTTGTCTCAAGTAGGTGACACTGTATCCACAGCTTGTGAAGTCTATTTTTGAGACTACATCATTAAACGCTTCTTGAACCATGTCAGTAGAACCCATAACTTCATTTTCTTGCTGTCTGTTTTCCAAAATCGTCTCTATTCTGCGATCATAGGCTGCAAAATGCTTCTTTATACAATTATTATGATAATACATCTGCAGCGAATACATCTTTGTATTCGTTCAACATCGCTACTCTGGTAAAAACATCGTCTTGGAACAAGTGAGCATAACTCAATAACTTTTGGGCACGACCTGGAGTAAATATCCGAAAAAATCATGGTCAATGTTGCCACCTTTCAATTTGACTCGAGCTGAACCACAAAATACACACACTTTCATATCCTTGATATGCTGTGTTTTAATCCTTTTGCTTGAACTATTTTCTGGAGGAGTTAATGCTTCTCCTAAGGAGGAATCGGAGGGTTCAGATTCAGCATTTTTAGACTTCTGGCTACGTTCAACGAACTTTTTATATGTTGCATAGCACGAAGTGCTGTGATACTGGATATAAGGAGTCTGACTCTCAGTAAGAGCTTTCAAACGCTTGCTTCTGTCATCATTTGGGTACGCAGAAGCCAACTGAAGCAAATTTTTTATTCCATGTTCTCCGCTGCTCAAATATTTCTCTCCACTTGGGCTTTTGTTCTTCTGGCACAAGATACATTTACCAAGGTTTGAGCTATGCTTCTTTTCTGGCACAAGTTGACATACATCCTGAAAAAATAAAATATACTAAGACTTCTTGCAATTGCAATTATAATAAACTGGTTCTATTCTATACATATAAAAATTCATTTGTAACACATTGGTCTTTATATTTATGTTTTAAATATTCAATTCGATTATTACTTACCATGATCTATCATCTGTTGAATCACATAATGAATACAGGGATCCTCAATTTGTAGCTACTACCAATACTAAACCTGAAACACAATAAATATGACTTAGTTACTCTAAAGAAATCAAATAGATCGATTCTATAAGAAGTTCAAGCATTTTACAACAAGCAAGCCTAAGAATAACGTAAAATTAGTACTATTTTTTTATATTTTGGCTATTTTATCAAGTATTTTACAACCATTTTTATCGATTTATACCCGAAATTTAGACATTTGTGCATACTTTGTTTTAATAAATTCTGGCAGAGCTATTAATATCTAATTTCTTGACTATTTAGTTCGATATGATTGGTTAGAGCTAGTTTATGCACCAAAATAGCCAAAAATTTCATTTTTGCGATTTTTTGACAATATTTACTTAATTTTTTACTATTTTTGCTATTTTTGCTATTTTTTGACATTTTTGTCAGTTTTCTTGGTTCAGGCAGCAGTATGTTACAAAAACAGATTCTCAAACAAAAAATTGCCCTTAAAAATTTTTTCAAATCAAGAATATGACAAAAATATGAAAAACTTATAAAATTTTGCCATTTTTGCCATTTTTTTGCCATTTTGACCACTTTCGCACCAATTTGGTGCGATGGTATAGAAAAATTCGGATTCTGCGCCCCAAAATTAGCCTAGATCAGTCGTCAAAACCTCTGCACCCAGAAATTTATAGAACTCTGGGCCAGATCCTAGACTATAAACAAATATTATAAGCTTTGTCTATGTTGATTCACTCTAGTTGATCACTGTTTTGTCTACCTGAATAGTTAGGTTAGGTTAGGAACGTGCCACAAAGAAGCATCAACAGCGTTTGAAGAACCTACCGTATGTCTGGACTATGTGAATAAGAGGAGGACCTTCGAGGAATTTTTGAATGGTGTAGGTCACAGCATTAAGTGGAAGTAAAATGAACTTTAAATGAACCTCAACACTTAATGAACTTTTTAATATTGTGCTTTATTTGTTTGATTTTCCCTAGATATGGTATGATGTTCCTTTTATAATGTTCATTTTTATGGTTGTGTAAATAATTTTGTGCTCCTGTAAAATAGTGAGCTATAAATTTATAATGCAAGTGTTAATGTGTGCTACTGTATAATACTTATAAAGCTGATTTTGCCTAGATAAGGCATGATGATCCTTTTATAATGTAATTTTTTTATGGTTGTGTAAATATTAGCGTTAATGTGTGCTACTGTATAATACTTATAATGCCTTCCTTATTGCAGTCTTATGATATTTATAATAAGTGTAATATTTTACATGTCAGAGAAGTTTCATAAATTGTAAATAATAAAGAATAAAAATAATGATTAAAAAAAATCTTCTTATTATTTTTCCTAGGGGACTTTTGTCCTAGGGGGCTTTTGTCCTAGGGGGCTTTTGTCCTACTTTCACCAATTTGCACCTGGCTTCATTAGGGGAGAATTTGTCTCAGGCTAATGTTAGGTCCCAAATTTTAAGAGCCGATTCAAATTTTTCTGACAACAGCATTTCCATACTTCTTGGCTCCCAACGGAGTTCTCAACTTCATGAATTTTAGATCTTAGCACTTATTAAATTCTGGTCTCACCTAATTTAGGGTAACTTACGTAGGAGTAGTCTGAAAAAATCTATTATAAAACACTAAATTCTTTAAAGCCCCGTCCAGACTATCAGTGGGCACTGCCAGTTCTCACCAAAAAGTGTCAGTGTTCATTTCCCACTTATAGTGTGGACATGCGTTTGGTTGCGACTGAACAGTGATTTAATGATTTAATGACATCTCATCTCACTAAAATATTTGAAAGAATAGTTAGACAGAAAATCTATGACTTTTTGGAAACTCAGAAAAAATTCAATGATAACCAACACGGGTTTCGATCAGGCAGATCATGCCTATCACAACTAATGGAACACTACAACAACATTATTGATTCACTTGAAAGTAATGAAAACTATGATGTACTGTACACAGACTTTGCTAAAGCGTTCGACAAGTGTGACCACGGAATCATAATACATAAACTGAAATATATGGGAATAACAGGAAAAGTAGGGAAATGGATATATAATTTCCTTAGTGAGGGAGGCAAGTCGTTACAGTACAAGGAGTATCTTCACCAGAATCAGAGGTCCTCAGCTCAGTACCACAAGGAACAGTATTAGCTCCACTACTCTTCATAATCATGCTAACTGACATAGATGAGGACGTTACCAGAGACAGCACAGTAACATCCTTTGCGGATGACACAAAGATCAGTAGAAAAATAAGAAACCCAGAAGACATAGGATCTCTACAAACCGACATAAACAAAATCTACAAGTGAACTGAAGACAACAATATGAAGTTTAACACCGAGAAATTTCAGCTATTACGGTACGGAAAAAGCGAAGACCTAAAGTGCATGGAATATTATACCCCAAATGGACAGGAAATTCAGAGAAATTCCAGAGCAAAAGATTTAGGGGTTGTAATGACAGATGATGCGAAATTTGAAACACAAAATAAGATAGCAGTAAACAGAGCAAAGAGAATAACGGGTCAGATATTGAGAACCTTTAAACGAAGGGATAGGAATGTAATGATTCCTCTACTGAAAACCCTGATCATACCCAAATTAGAATACTGCTCGGTCCTAACTTCCCCATATAAAAAAGAAGACATTAGACAGCTGGAGGGGATCCAAAGAAGCTTCACAGCCAAGATCAATGGGTGCAAAGAACTAAATTACTGGGAAAGGTTACGAGAACTAGACCTATATTCACTGGAAAGGAGAAGAGAGAGATACACCATTATTTACACTTGGAAAATAATGGAGAAACTAGTCCCTAATCTTACTCTGAATCCCATAACTCCCCAAACAACGATGGAAAGTAGAAGCGGTAGACTGTGTCGTATTCCCAAATTGAAGGCGAGACAGGGAACATCCTTAACCCTGAAAGAAAATAGTTTTGTAGTGAGAGGACCAAAACTGTTTAATCAGTTGCCCAAAGGCCTAAGAAACACGAAGGGAGTTGCAGTGGAAATCTTCAAAAGAAGACTAGACGCCTGGCTCAGAACAATCCCCGATGAGCCGGGCGTACCTGGCTATGTGAGGTGGAGAGCGCAAGAATCCAACTCACTACTTCACCAGGCCAACTCGAGAGGAGGGGCGACAAGCTTGACCTTCGCGAAATGAGAAATCATCGCGCGGAACCTTTGTAAGGTTGTAAGGTAAGGTAATCAGTTTTTTGGCTGCGGCCACGCGATGAGAATGTTTACACTCTGCAGCAATCCCTCTTCGTGCAAAAAGCAGATTGAGTGGAACAGTTAAAACAAGAAAACTTATTGACCTCTATAGGGAGCATACGCGTTTATGGAAGCTAAAAAGTGAAGAACAGAAAACTAGAGATGCAAAAGTAGAAGCTTACAGCAAAATAATAGAAGAATTAAAAGAAACTAATGAAAAAATTAGTAATATTGAAGAAGTAAAGAAACTTAATACTCTGCGTTCGCAGTACATGTATAGGAAAGAATCGCATCGGCTGAAATACTTTCCCTCATCTCGTTTTTCAATACAAAGCCTAACCTTATTCAAAAGAAAATAAAACATTGAGGGAGACAACCTTTAAATGTTCCGTGCGATGATTCCTTATTTCACGACATTCGCGTATAATTACGGAAATCATTTGGTTCTTCAGTTTTTAATTCTCTAAATTATATTAAAGCTTCCTTCGTATTTTTTCTCGTTAGCCATGTTTTCACCCATGGACGTTTAGATCTATCTTTCTTCTTTTTCCTACTCCACACAGCAATCAAGCTTAATAAAGCAACCATGCGTCTTGTTTGCCTTGTCGGAGCCATAATTAAAACATCTTCACAGGTTTACAAAATCGAGAACCTGATAAAAATCGTGGTGTCAAATAGTTCTGTGTAGACATACAATCAGTGTCAGTGATGACTGAAGTAGGTAAAGATAGGTGAGCACTGAAGAGTGGCCACTGATAGTTTGGACGGGGCTTTAAGACAAATATTACGAGTCCCTTAAATAGACTATTGATGAGTAAGATATTCTAAATTTACTGTATGTATGAACATTCTTCATATGAAATTAAGGATTTCATGAAATGTATTTTTAATTTTTGTTTTAGACTGAATTGAACATTTCTTTCCTCTGGGAGGTTTGAGACATTGTGGCTAGCAAACATTTGAGAAAATGAACAATTTGGGCTAACATGCAGCAGTCTAAAAAGTTTGTTATAAAGCATATATATATATACACCAAATTCTGCTAGATCCTTTTTATATTTCTCCCAGAACTGCTGACCAAAAGGTATGAAAGAGTCTTTTATACCTTTCAATATCAGGGTTCTGCAAATATAATTATATAATTCACAAATTTTTAGAAAACAATTCAGATTTTCAGTCTACACACACACACACACACACACACACAGACACACATGTGGAATATAATGGTTTCTCAAAGAGAGCCAAGTTTGCTAAATTTCTTCTGCATTAAAAATGTTCATTTAATTTTTCCTCATATTTGTGAATCAGATCTTTCCAAATACTTATCCAAAAGCTGTCAATTTCATCCAAACTACATTTTCTATTATTGGCAACGCATTCAGACACCTTAATCTGGTGATTATAAATTTGTTTTATCCAGTGAGCACAAGAGGGGTAGTTCTTTAACGCAAGTATTATGACTTTCTTAAATGGACTATTGATGAGTAAGATATTCTAAATTTACTGTATCTATGGACATTCTCCATATGAAATTAAGGATTCCATGAATTAGATTTTTAATTTTTACACGACTGAAATGAATATTTCTTTCTTCTGGGAGGCTTGAGAGACATTGTGGCTGGCAAACATTTGCAAAGCTGATCAATTTGGGGTGTCTGAAAGAGCTGTTATAAAGAATATTTAGAGTTCTGCCACAACCTTTTATACATTTTTCCCAGAGCTGCTGACCAAAAGGTATGAAAGAGAGTGTCTTGACCTTCATTTGTAGAGAATTGGTAGTTCCTCATAGTGCTGTATGTTTTAGCATAAATATTAGGTCATCCCATAAGTAATGTGGCATTTTTAATTTTTTTTTTTTTTTCATTTTTATCATTATTTTACGGATAGAAATCAAACAACTTTTTAAAGTTATTTATATAAAAATGGAAAAAAAAAAAAATTAAAAAATGCCGCATTACTTATGGGATGACCTAATAGTTCTTAGTTATATTTCTATCCATTGATTATATTATAACAAATACTTCACATTCTTTAAACATATTACACGTAATCTTTAGCCAAAATTTTAATTGTAAATAAGTTATAATTTCACTCTGATTTTGGACAAGTTTTAATGGAATTTGACTAGCAGGGACACATTTTGGAAATCCTACGCTAAATCATACATAGTTAAGAAAAACATTTATTTCTATGTAAAAGAGGATTGGCAGCATACCCCTTCTGCTTGCATGGCACTTGCCTTAATTCGTCTTATAACTTATACCGCATTTATCTGTATTCTTCTAAAGGTCTCTTTTATATATATATATATATATTATATATAATATATATTATATATATATATATATATATATATTGTAAAACTGGCAACACATCAACCAGAAAACAAAGAGCACTGCTTATTTTTAAAGAAAAATTATCAATTACTAAATGAAACTCATTCCTTGGAATTTTCTTCCTCTGAAAATTATTATTTTAATTTAAAACACGGTGTCAAAGAAGCTCCCACCAATTGTTACATTATTTATGTAGTTTCGAAACTAAAGCCCATAAGTTAGCGAATAAATTACTGAATATTTTCAGCTCTTATGACTGGCCTGACACCGAGACATTGAAACAAAATGGCTTCGGTATATATACCATATTACACGAGTTGCTTTAAACCTAAAACTCTGCAGAGACGAATCACTCATCCTATCTCCTGCATAAACGACCACACATTCTAATTAGTCACTATTTGGAGGACATTATTACAGTTCATCGTTTGCGATGCGCGTTCGACCCATTTCTTGAATATTAAAATACTCTCCCGAAGCAAAATTACGAGTAACACACGAAAAAAACCCAGTAGGAAAGAACATTTTTAATATGATTAAAGAGAGCATGACTATACAGACAATACTTTAAACGTATTAAGTATAATTTAAGAATAATTAATTAAACTACAGCAGCTATTTAAAACCACTGATTCCAGTGAAGCTCAATTACCATAAATTGAGTTCATCCAACCGGATTCACGCACCTGAAATATATATTGTAGCTTTTCTTGGTTTGGTATCGATTCTATTTGTCTCCATGCTGGAACGCGTTGGATGACTGCCCAGTCTATTTAAATGGTCACTGCCAGCAGCCATAAAGTTGAAGGGTGGAGGTTATAATATTACCTTCTAGACAGGTGTTTCAAGGGCCTTGTTAACCAAACTGTAGGCAATGAAATATTTCCTATTAATCAAGGACCAAACTTAAAATGGTTCTTACAATCCATATATCAAACCCAGTATCAGTTTTGTCTTCGCCTTTCATTTAAATGTATGCATGAGGTCCATGCACAGAGATACAACATAATATATATATATATATATATATATACACATACACACATACACAATTACGAGTAACATACCTAATTCAAACACTTCGTATTAAGCATTTTAAACATAATTATTTTAATGAAAATCTATGTTCATTTTGAACATAAACAAACATGAAATATTCTTGGGATTGGAGAGCGTTTATATTTTCACAAAAGAAATTTATTGCCTCGATTAAAAACCCAAATTCAAATTAATGCTGATATAATTTTGACACTGTGCCAAGAAGGATGGCATAGGATGTTTATGAAGGAATTCTGTTATTGCCTTGGAGATAAGCAATTATGCAATAACTTACTTTCATAGCGTAATATATATATATATATATATATATATATATATATATATATATATATATATATAATATATATATATATATATATATTATATATATATATATATATATATATATATATATCTGGTAAAAGTTCCGTGCGTCTTTTCATACGAAGTTCAAGCTGGTGGCTCCACCTCCTGATGGAGGAGCGAATTTCTTTCTTGCTATTTCCATCACGTATAACCAGGCATACCCATCTCATCTGGTACCGTCCTCAGCCAAGCATCTAGTTATCTTTGAAGATTTCAACTTCGACCCCTGTGACGTTCCTGAGGTCCTTTGGAAGCTGGTTAAAAAGTCTTGGCCCCCTGACAACGAAGCTATTTTCCTTCAGTGTTGAGGGTGTCCCTTGTCGAGCCTTTAGTTTGGGAACACTACACGTTCTACCTTTCCTATTTTCCAGTGTTGTTTGGATGGTTACTGAGTTTAGTTTGAGGTTAGACACCAGTATTTCAATCACTTCCCCAACGTAAATTATGGTGCATCTCTTCTTCTTTCCAGCGAATACAGATTACGTAATACTTCCGATTCTGATGATGATATACCTTAGATTTTTACGGATTGCTGCCGTTCTCTGAGGAAGTTGTAGATCCATTTGCCCACTTTGCCTGTTATTCCTATGTGTTTCATTTTATGTGCTATTATGTCATGATTACAATTATGGAATGCTTCAGCGAAATTCGGGTATCAATGATCTCAAGTGCGTCTATGATATTGTTATAGTGCTCTATTAGTTGTGATAGGCACGATCTTCCTGATCGGAATCCGTGCTGGTTCTCATTGAATTTTCCTGCGTTTCCAAAGAGTAATATATTTTCTCCCTGACTATTCCTTTAAGTATTTAAATGAGATGTGATGTCAGTGACACCGGTCTATAGTTCTTTGCTTGAGACCTATCCTCCCCCCACGCTTTATATATAGGAAAAATATTCCTCTTTTTAGTATGCTCGGTATTTCTTTTGTGTCCAAGGACTTTCTTCTTACCCAATAAAGGGGTGTAACTATTTCTTTCTTACAGTTTTTAATCAACAAGGCATTCCATTTGTCCGGACCTGCAGCTGAATGTGATTTCATTTGTCCTATAGCTTACGCTATATCTTCTGCGGTAAATTTGAAATCAGTTATATACTTTTCACTTAATTCCTCTTCCAAAAAGGTATTTTTGTCAGGTATTGCTTTGGCTCTGTTTGGAGTATCGAAAGCCGATTCATATTGAGCTCTCAATATTTTAGATATTTCTTTTCGATCACTGGTTAGCTCATTATTTTCTTTCCTTAAAGGTGCGATAGTGGTCCGCGTTTTTTTGTTTTTTTTCCGCGACGCTATGGAAGTATTTTGGGTTATCTTGTATTGTTTCCACTGCATCTTTCTCTTCTCTCTCTGAATGGCCTTTAATTAGGACTTGTATTTCCCTGTCTATACTTTCTAATTTCACTTTTATCACGTTTTAGGTGTTGTTGTCTGTGCAGTTAATTAACTTCGTGGCTACTCTCCTTCTCTTGCGGAATAGTGTTCGATTTTTCCTCTTTTCCCTTGGCTGTACTTTCGGAACATATTTTTCTAAGATTTTCAGCGTCTTTTTTTCCAAGGTTATTAGCATTTCTTCCGTTTGTTTTATCCTCTAAGATCGTTTTCCACTCTATTTGTGCCATATGGGACCTGATTTCTTCCCAATTTATAGTCTTAGAGTTTAGATGAAGAATCTCACATTTGCTTCTTTCTTCAGTATGAGTATTTTCTTTCAGCTCTCTCGCCGTATTAGTGGATACCTCGATAATGTTGCGGTCTGAGATATTTGTTGGTGTTATTTTTATATCATTGATTAAGTTGGTGTTATTCGTGAATACCAGATCCAAACATTTATTTTTTCTGATGTTATCCGTTATCTCCTGTACTGTATTAACATAAATTCATTTGTTACAGCTATCGACATTTTTACTTGCTCCTGGTCTTCTTTTGTTCCCGCCTTGTCCTGGTATACACACACATTTTTTCCCATTTTATATATACCGGGTGTCCGAGAATTATCTGTACAATTTTTGGTTGTTATTAAAAGTCAACCATGAAGTGCAGAAATTCCAGTGTTGTCCCATTTTACAGAGAAACTCATTAAGTTTTTTCTGATAACAAGTTTGGACAAGTTTTTTCTTTTTTGTACGCGGTTTAACAGACATTGATGATTTAAAAGCAAGAATCACAGCTGCTATTGAGCGAATTGATGTGGATATGCTGCAGCGTACATGGCAACATTTGGATTATCGATTGGATGTTTTGCGAATCACTGATGGTGCACATATCGAATGTTTGTAACAACGTTACTTTAATAAAAGAAACTTTTGAAAATACAGATTCTAAATAATCTTGTTTAAGAATTTTACGTGTGTTATCAAGAATTTTATTAAAAGATGAAATTGTACAGATAATTTTCGGACACACTGGAATTTCTAAAAAACTTAATGAGATTCTCTGTAAAATGGGACAACACTGGAATTTCTACACTTCATGGTTGACTTTTAATAACAGCCAAACTTGTACAGACAATTCTCGGACACCCTGTATATGTATATATATATATATATATATATATATATATATATATATATTATATTATATTATTTTTTTTTTTTTTCCTTCACTTATCTTGGATTAAATTTCTTTCGAAAATAAACAAATAAACATTTTATATAATGTGTACTCACCATAATAAACAACATATTTAAAACAATTATCATATATATATATATATATATATATATATATATAAGGCCACACAGGACACTACACATTAACCAGAATTACCTTAGATGCGTATAATAGCGAAAAGTATCCTCGAGAAACCATGTTAAATGTTAAAGATATATTTTTTTGTATGTAAGCGAACAATTTAATTAACCAATAAAAAGTGATTTTGCGATAAATGAAGGAAGAGAAAATCTCGCGCGTTTTTAGAAACTGTTTTTTTACTTTAATATATTTTGTGAATTGTTTAAAAATGATACCATAAAAAGGCTTTACACCACGTTTCACCACTTATATGTTTATACATACGTGTATACGAGTATACTTTCTTCTTTGTTTCCTGAAGATAAATGGACACTTCTAATACTAGCGCATGCACTGTAGCTCTAATATATATATATATATATATATATATATATGGGGTGTCCCTCTATTCCAGTATGAGAGAGGTAAAAACAAAGTTTAGTTACTAAACGTTGCCTGTGATGCTAGATTTTATGGACACACTGTATTATTGTTCAGTTCGGTCCGAAACATTCCATCGGATCCCGTTTTCTAATCCCAAAATATGATTTATAATTTTATTGGAAGAAACCCAACACAAGATGGAGGTAAACTAAACTATTTTTACAAAGAAGCAGAAATAAAAAACAGGTAAGGTGGAATCAGGAAAGGATAATAATGAAATTCAGATAAACTCGAATGTCCTGAGAACAGCTGCTTTTCTTATATATATATTACATATATATATTATATATATATATATAGTATATATGTGTGTGTGTGTGTGTGTGTGTGTGTGTGTGTGTGTGTGTGTGTGATCCTGCAGAAATATCAAACGTGACGCCTGACAAAAAGCATAAGAAGTCATTGTATAAACACACGCATATATTGAGATATTATACGTGATATTATACTTGATTACATGTAAAGAAGTAACTCAAAGAGAGAGAGAGAGAGAGAGAGAGAGAGAGAGAGAGAGAGAGAGCGAGAGAGAAGGCGATGCCTCCTTCGACCTTGTGAGGAATGTGGCTCTTTTCAGGAATGACGTAACGCTTTCGTCATCCTGTTCCTCAAGGCGGTGTTTTGGGGCGTACAGCAGTCGACATAACCTTTGGACAAGATAACTAACCTTTGTACTTATTCGGGAAGTACAAGCTGTACATATCACCTTCAGAAGAACGGGTATGGAAGGCAAAAGTATTCGAATTATTTGGCTAGAAAGAATCCGTGGTGAAATACCTGCATAAATCCTCTTATTTAGCTTTCATAAAGGCTTTCTCTCTCTCTCTCTCTCTCTCTCTCTCTCTCTCTCTCTCTCTCTCTCTGTGTGTGTGTGTGTGTGTGTGTGTGTGTGTGTAATTATATGCTTTAATAATACAAGAACTGGCAATAGTAAATGCAAAACAACTTAATTGTTGTGAATCACGACAAACTATAAAAATGTAACCATATTAACTTTGACGCAAAGTGTATAATGTTAAATAATAATAACGTTTGAGGTCGTTAAACCTCCTTCGTAAACGGCAAAGGTCATGTGACAGAAGGGTCTTACAGCTTTTCATGCACTGTGAGCAGTAAAGTTCCTTATGGGATAAAAATTTTAAATAGTTTGGGTCCCTATTACATGACAAAATAGGTTAAAAAAAAAGTTCCCTTCAGAATAGATTCCAAACTGCGGCCCGCATAGACACTAACCGGCAACTTACTGGCCCTCTTTTTACCCTATACACCAAAAACGTTGACCCAAAAAGTGAACCTATACGGTCAGTGTTGGGAACCCTTTATCGCAAAAGAAGTCCATTAAAATACTTTGACTTGAATACTTTATAAACTTTCCTGTTTAAAGTGTGGGATCCGAACCACGGGTTGTTGCATCATGTGAGGGCATAGGACGTTAACCCATCCAACTAATGAAAAGATTCAGCGTCTCTTAACCTTGTCGATCTACAGAGTGGCCACAAGGTCCTTTTGCAGTGACATTACAGTATATTTGTATGTTGCCCTTGTTTTTCACGCAAAGGACTTTGTGGACACTTTATATATTGTGGAATGCAAACTGAATAAAAAAGATAAAAGCAATAAACTTTATGTACTAGGGGCACTCAATATATTTTGCCCCACCCTTTTTTCTTAGCTAAATAAATAGGCCATGGGGCTGAAATGTCTTTTGGCCGTAAGTTTGAACTTTCTCTGCGATTTACATAACCGGATTTTTCCAGTTTGAACCTCCCCTCCTTGTATGAAACCGCTTTTTAAACGCCTTGTATAAAACCAATGGTTAACGCAGTTTCGAAAATGGGCGTCTGACAGTGATGTGCGTCACAAACAGAGAGCTGTTATCAAGTTCTTAACCGCAGAGAAGGAAACAGTTGGAAATATTCACAAACGTCTACAAAACGTTTATGGAGATGCTGTTGTTGATCGAAGCACAGTTGGACGCTGGTCTAAACGTTGAGATCATCGGAGAGAGGGAGAGCCAGCCTCGATGATGAGCCACGCAGCAGTCACCCGGCATCGGCTGTGACATCTCACACTGTGCAGCATGCTAACAGCATCATTCGATCAAATCGGCGCCTCACATACAAGGAGCTATCACTGGAGCTAGGAATTAGTGAAGGAAGTGTGAATACGATAATTCAGCAACTGAGATACTCAAAAGCGGTTCACGGTTTGTTCCTCGCGAACTGACTGAAGATCACAAAGCCCAAAGAAAAGAAATTGCTTCTGAGTCGTTGGTTCGATACGCGACAGAAGGGGATGACTTCCTTTCAGGAATTGTGACGGGATGAGATTTGGGTACACCACTTTGAATCTGAAACAAAAAACGCCAATCCATGGAGTGGCATCACGCAGACGACCACGCAAGAAAAAGTTCAAAATGGTTCCCTCTGCAGGAAAGGTTATGGCCATCATCTTCTGGGACATGACACGGGTGATTCTGGTGGACATTATGAAGAAAGGACAAACAATCAACTCAGAGGCATATATTGCTACCCTACAGAGACTCCAGAGACGTATAAAGCGAGTTCGACCGAAGAGAAAATTGGAAGACGTCCTTCTTTTGCACGATAAAGCAGACCACAGAACAGTTTACAAACAAGAGAGGCCATCACAAAAATGCGCTTGACTGTGTTACCCCACCCTCCACACAGCCGGATCTGGCACCTTCAGACTTCCATTTGTTTGGGCCAATGAAGGTTGCTATTCGTGGAAGAAAGTTTCAGAGTGACAATGAGGTTGTTGAGGAAGTTAAGAGGTGGTTCCTGCGGAACCAGCGGACTTTTATCGGTAAGGAATAAATGCCCTTGTTTCGAGTGGAGGAAACCGAAGAAAAGGATGGAGACTATGTGGAAAAATAAAACTTGTAAAATAGGTATGTAACTACTTGTGCACAAAATTTCTGGAACTTACAAAGAAACTTGGAAAGAAAAAAAAAGGTGAGGGCAAAATATATTGAGTGGCCTTCGTATTATTTGCAATTTCAGATTTTCTCTTATAACTAAAATAAAACATTATGAATACAGTAAATGATACTACAGGGTGTTCAGAAAGAAACGCAACCCGAAACAGAAAGAAAAGGGTTAGGTTACAATGATATATGCATTCTCCAATGGGTTGCGTTTCTTTTTGAACACCTGTATTATAATTTATATATTACACTAAAAAATCTTTTAAGTTAAACAAAAGCTTAGTTTGGATTTTAAATTAACGAAACACTGTTTCCATAAATTATGAGAAAACAATTTTGTTAAAATTGAACTAAATAAATTATATAATTAAAAATGTAAATTTTGTTTAAATTAAACACACGCAAGATTATAATATTTCCCCAGAATTGGAATTGATTCCTGGTGGAAATTTTAAAATAATTAATTTTTAAGTACATATAATCGTATTTTGTAGAAAACAATAATTTATTCAGTTCGTTTTCACCAAAACTGGACCTGACCATTTTAACTATAATAGAGTACTATAGACTATAGTACAGTAAAAATTACAGCGTATCGCTATGTTGCCTTTTTTTTTCATGCAAAGGACTTTATAACCACCCTATACTTTGTTCGTCTAAAATCGAAACAAAGTCTTGTTTAACTTAAATAAATAAAAGTCTTTCTCTGAAAGTACGACGAATCTAAATGTAAATATGAAAATCAAGAAAATTGCTGCTCATTGGCGCACAAGTAACCTAAATTGCTTTTGATATATTGCTAACGTCGTCCTATGCATAAAGAGTATTCTCCTTCACTTCACTAAATCATGCCAAAGGTGTTGCATGACGAGTTTGAAGGCCATGTAGCGGTGACAAGGTTAATTCTTATGGAAATGTAAGAGCGGGAGATGACTCCTTTCGAACAAAGGTCGTTTAGCTGCTAAACCTTTTATTGTATGTTTAGGGACGTTTAGCAAACTTAGTTTCTAAAAAGAAAAAATCTTATGAAAAACATAAAATTTAAAAAAAAAAACAGGAAAAAACTACTAATTGGTTAAATTCCTTTTCTCTTTGGTTAGTTTATTCTTTTCCGTAACAATAATACAATTTTAAAAACAAAATCGTGTTATTACAGATTGGTAATTTTTTATGCTTTCTAAACATTTTATAGTTTCTAGGTGAACTTTTTCCGAAACTTTACCTTTGTTTACTATATATATATATATATATATATATATATATATATATATATATAATGCATTACATTTTTAAGTTTTGGGAGAAAAAACAGCGGAACGTATAGTCAGTACGAGTCAATACGAGTCAATACTCGTATTTAGGTTCGGTTTGGAGAGGATCTACAGGTATATGTTAATTACTACACCTGTCCGCCACAAGATTTGACTCATTTGGTATTCCTTGCGTGCATTAACGTCAAATTCCATTATGTGTGTATAAAATAAGTCCCAATTTAGATTTTATGAACGTAGTATTTATTCAACGCCATTTTAAGGCGTAAAGGAGGTTTCAATTTTACCTTGAAATTATGTCATCTTCTTACCCTGAAATCAGTTTTTAGCGTCATTCGCATGATTTTAATTAATCCATGGGAATTTCAGCTTTTAATGAGGTCCATCAGTCTTGCTTTGAGAATGAATTACGGGTTATTTAATCCCTTCCGCATTATACAGAGTGTTTCAAAATTTCGAATCAGAGGATATGTTTTTAATGTCTGTCTCTCTCTGTATATATAATATATATATATAAATATATATATATATATATATATATATATATATTATATTTATTATTTTTTTCAATTATTTTTTTATGTAGGGAAGAGGGGACCAAGGGCGAACGCCCGCAAAAGTGACCCCCAACACCCGCCCCCCAAGAAAAAAAAAAGAGTCGAAAACAAGGTCTCCAAGACTCAATGATACCACTTTTTTATGAATTTTGAAAAGCTGTATAGTGTGTGTAAGACGCATGTATGTGTAATGAGGAATAGAGGGAGAAGAATGTGTTGAGAGTATGCTGGACTGCTCACAGAGTAGATGAGACACGGAAAAAGACCAGCTAAAATCATGTCAGTGACAAGAGAAACGGGAGTTCCACTACTCCCTGTCTCCTGCCTAACATCCACCCCGGATTACTTCCCCAGTCGATTGGTATCTACAATCTCTTCCTTATATATATCTATATATATATATATATATATATATATATATATATATATATATATATATATATATATTATAATTATAATAATATAATTGAAAAATAATATTCGTATCAGTCCGGACTTGTGTTTCACAAGTCTGGAATCATAGGAATATTTATTTTTCAATTATATGACATTACTTTGCTCTCTCTCTCTCTCTCTCTATATATATATATATATATATATATATATATCGTTAACCTCGTTATGGTTGCGTGCGTCGGTCTTTCTTCACACGAAGGTCAAGCTGGTGGCCCCGCCTCTAGGACTGGCTTGGTGGAGGAGCGAGTTGCTCTCTTGCACTCTCCACCGTACATAGCCAGGTACACCCGGTTCATCTGGTACCGTCCTGAGCCAGGCATCTAGTCTTCTCTTCAAGACTTCAATTTTGACCCCTGTAAAGTTTCTGAGGTCCTCTGGAAGCTGGTTGAAAATTCTTTGCTTCCTGACGACCAAGCTATTTTCCTTCAGAGTTGAAGAGGTCCCTTGTCGGGCCTTTAATTTGGGAACACCACACATTTTGCCTTTCCTACTTTCCAGCGTTGTTTGGGTGGTAATTGGGTTTAGTTTGAGGTTTGGTACCAGTTTTTCAATCATTTTCCATATGATTATGGTATACCTCTCTCTTCTTCTTTCCAGGGAGTACAAATTTAGTTTACGTAGTCTTTCTCAGTAGGTGAGTTCTTTGCAGCCATCAATCTTGGCTGTGAAATGTCTCTGCGATTCTTCTAGTTTATTAATTCTTCCTTTTTATATGGGGACGTCAAAACTGAGCAGTATTCAAGTTTTTGTATGATGAGTGTTCTCAGCAGGGAAATCATTACTGTTTCGTCCCTCCTTTTGAACGTTTTTCGTACCTGTTCCGCGACTCTTTTTGCTTTGTTTATTGCTATCTGATTTTGTGTCTCGAATTTGGCATTTGTATATTTTGTTCGTTCCTCTGCAAGGCCTCCACTTCATTTGCATCGCTGATTTTTCTGCTGATCTTTGTATCTTCTGCAAATGATGTTACTATACTGTTGCTGTTTATTCCACTGTCTAGGTCTGTTAGCATGATAATGAATCGGAGTGGGGCCAGTATTGTACCTTGTGGTACTGAGCTGCGTACTTCTGATTCTGATGATGATGATACACCTTGAATTTTGACCGCCTGTAGTCGTTTTCTGAGGAAGTTGTAGATCCATTTTCCAACTTTGCCTGTTATTCCCATATGTTTTTTATGTGCTATTATACCATGATCACATTTGTCGAAAGCTTTAGCAAAATCCGTGTATATGACATCATAGTTTTAATTGCCTTCAAGTGCATCGAGGATATTGTTATAAAGCTCTATAAGTTGTGATAGGCATGATCTACCTGATCGGAATCCGTGCTGAATTTCGTTGAATCTTTCCAATGTCTCCAAGAAGTCATAGACTTTCTCTCTGACTTCTTTCAAATATTTTGGTGAGGTGAGATGTCAAGGACACTGGTCTGTAGTTCTTTGCTTGAGATCTATCCCCGCCTTTATATATAGGGACAATGCTTGCTCTTTTCAAGATGCTCGGTATTTTCCCAGTGTATAGGGGTAGCTATTTCATTTTTACAGTTTTAATTAATAGTGCGTTCCATTGTCCGGACCTGCAGCTGAATGTGATTTCATTTGTCCTATAGCTCGCGCTACATCTTCTGGTGTAAAATGAAAGTCTGTTATACATTCTCCTTGAAATTTCTCTTTGAAAAATGCATCTATGTCAGGTATCGCTTTATCACTTTTTGGGGTACTGAAGACCGATTCATATTGGGTTCTCAATGTTTCAGATATTTCTTTTAGATCGTCTGTTAGTTCATTATTTCCTTTCCTTAAGGGCCCAATAGTAGCGCGCGTTTTTTGTTTTCCTTTTCGCATAGCTATAGAAGTATTTTGGATTTTCCTTTATTGCTTCTACCGCCTTTTCCTCTTCCCTCTCTGTATGGCCCTTTATCAGAGTTTGTATTTCCCAATCGATGCTCTCCAGTTTTTCTTGCATTACTTTCCTGAATTGTTGTCTCCGCAATTAGCTAACTTCGTCGCTACTCTGTTTCTTTTGCGGAATATTCTTCTCTTTTGCCTCTCTAGCCAGTTCCCCTTTCCTTTTGGCTGTGCTTTCGGAGCATATATTTTCCAAAATTCTCAGCGTCTTTTCTTCCAAGGTTGTTTGCATTTCCTCAGTTGTTTTATTCTCTAAAACTGTTCTCCACTGTATTTGGGCCATGTGTGATCTGATTTCTTCCCAATTTATGCTGTTGGAGCTTAAGTTAAAAGTCCCATATTTGCTTCTTCCTCCCGTATGTGTATTGTCTTTTAAAGTTATCGCCATATTTGTTGATAACTCGATTATATTGTGGTCTGAGATAATAGGTGGAGTTAATTTTATACCGGCAATCAAGTTCGTGTTATTTGTGAATAACAGATCTAGGCAGTTATTTTTCCTGATATTTTCTGTTATCTCCTTTGTCAGCATAAACTCGTTTGTGAGAGCCATCAACATTTTTGCTTGCTCCTGGTCCTTTTTTGTATTTTATAAATGGAAAATTAAAATCGCCGCAGAGTATTATATTAGGGGATGGAGAGTTTATGGACTTTATTAGGGTTCTGATATCATCAATGGCATCCGAAAATTTTTCATTTGGAGAATTTGGAGGTCTAAAGATGACTATCAGTACCACGTTTAGTTTCTCTATTTTCACTGCAAGGGTTTCCACGAAACTGTTGGACTTACTTATTACCATCTCTGCCATATGCCTCTCATGTATATAAATAGCACAGCCACTTTACGTCTAGCTGTTCTATCCGCTCTTAGTAAGTTGAATCCATCGATATGCAGTTCTTTCTTACCGATACAGTGTTCGCAGTTATCGCAGTTTCCTTGGCAGTCTTTAAGATGTGTTTCTGTGAGGCATGCGATGTCCGCCCTTGTTTCGTCCATAAAACCTTTCAGGTACGAAACTTTATTTAGTGAATTGTTCAGTTTTATTCCTTGAATATTTGCCAGGACAATGTTTATGTTCTTTGTTTTGCATTGCCCCTTGTGTATTTTAAGTTCGTTGTCTTTTGATATCGCCTGTTTTGTAGCCTTATATACAGTGGTGTAGTGCTGTGGGAACGCGTGGGAACGGCGTTCCCTCACTATTTCAAATAAATCCGAACTTACAAATCTCTAACGTCATGAAATTTTAATTCCCACCCCTAGAAGAAATATAAGAAAGAATCATTAACTGTTTCATTTCTTTTAGCTTCGACTGAGGCAATGCTAGCCTATAAAGATCTGGTGAAACAGTCACCACGGCGTACCAGTTGTTAACTTTTTTTTAGTTAATCATTCCAGTTGTTAGCTATTTTTATTGATCGTACTGGATGTCATATATCTAATGACACTGGAAATACTGCATCTTCAACCTTGGAATATATCCTAATATCCAGTGCATATGACCTCAAAATATCCCTGAAATTGGTCAGATTTCAAAAGATTTCCCGGGGGGCTTACAGTGCCCCGGACCCCCAGCTGTATGGGCTCGCCGCGCTCGCCATTGTCCCCCCCGCATCTGAGTAACACTTTCAAAATGCGTTCCCTCACTTCTTTATTTAGCACTACACCACTGCTTATATATATATATAACACAAGAATTAATAACTTAGTTTATGCCGATGATATGGTGTTAATAAGTCCCTCTGTTAAAGGTCTGGATCGGCTACTAAAAGTCTGCGAAGTGTATTCGCAGAAACATGATATTCTTTTTAATGTTACGAAAACTAAGGTTATGCAATTTCATCCTAAAAGCTGTAATCAGCCAGCTGATATTAGGTTTAAAATGAGAGGTGAAGTAATTGAGGAAGTACAAGAGTTTAAGTATTTGGGTCAAACTATTATCAGCTCCTTGAGTGATGGCTCGGATATAAGAAAACAATCTCGAAGCCTCTGTGCTAAAGCGAATATGACTATAAGGAACTTTCGGTTCTGTACAAGTGAAGCTAAAGACACGCTCTTTCGTACTTTTTGCAGTAATATATACGGACAGCAACTCTGGGTGAATTATAAAAAAGGTTCTAGCAGAACCATAAATTTGCTGTACAACAGTTCTTTTAGACTCTTACATAAATTACCCTCGAGATGCTCATCTTCGCAAATGTTTGCTACCCGCAATGTCCCTAGCTTCCCGGAGGTAACAAGACGTGCTCAATACAGTCTGACGCAAAGAATTAAAAAATCAACCAACCCGATTATCCAAGCTATCCATGAGTCCTGCCGTTTATCCTCTAAAGTCTAAACTATGGAATTCTTGGTACGAAAACGTCTCTGTAGCGCCACTTAACTTTGACATTACTGTATTATTTCTAATCAACTGTATATATTTATATCCTTAGTATGTGAACTGTCATTGTATTAATAACATTTGTCATATGGACTATTATAGTCTGCCAATAAACCTTTACATTTTCATATAACATACCACATTTATCATTTTTTTCATTATTATAAAATTATCTAATTTTTTTTTAACTTATAATAATAAAATTAACCGACTGTAGTTTTGGTAAACCTAAAATTAATTCACCAAATTTGGCATTTTCCACTTTGTGTTCATCATTTCTCTTAATTAATTCAATCTCACTTGTGAGAAATTAAAATTAATCTCAAAAATTTTTGCCTGAAAAATATTAGATGGGAATACTTGGATCAAAATACTCGCAAATAAATACAAGATCGAAGCTAAATGTCACTATTTTGTAAATCCATGGATATGACGTTCTTTCGATCCATTTAATATTGTGTATCTCATTCAATGTAACTTTGTTCTGAGTAAACATTTTGTCTCTTGTTTGTCTGTCAAACTAAGACGAGAAATAGGATAACCCTTTAGCAACACTTTAATACGATAATAAACCTTTTGCGACCCTTCTTTATGGTTCAAAGTGGTATGACACGTGCGTGATAATTAAAATTCCAAAAGCAAAAATCAATAATATTCGTAATAATAATAATAATAATAATAATAATAATAATAATAATAATAATATATTACGAATTATGATAAGCATGGTTAATTATGGTTAATTAAATTATAAAATTAAGAAAGAATTTAATAATTAAAAAAATGAATGTAATTATATTTAATTATTAAATATGTTAATTACTTTTTTTTCAGAATTACGAGTAAACATTTAAATAATTTCAAATGCGTTTTACCTTGATTTGTAAGCGAGGATAACTTTTGTTTTTAGATATTACACTGTTGCTACATTAGGTCCGTTTTAGGATGTTTAGTAGGGTGGTCCACAGAATGGGGTAAAAAATCGAATTTCCATTTTCTTTCCTCCCAGGCTATAATCTGGTTCCTTTTAGCTAAATCATATTTCATGTAAAATTTAAGGCAAATCGACTAACTTTTAAGGGTGGCTCAAAGCTGTTTTTTGTATACCATTATGCCCTTTATTAATATAGTGAATAATTAAACGAAACATTATTTACAGATACATTAACTAATGATTATTTTTCTTTCAGATAGACTTATTAAATTTACAGGTTTTGCAATGTCAAATAAACGTACATTTTACTTAATGAAAAAGTCAGAGGAAGCAATCACTGGAGCCAAGCTGCCTTCCCGTGGCCAGGTCCTCCGCATGTTCCTCCACCATCATCAAGTCTTGAAGAAGGATATCAAACCTAGTTCAGAAGCTGTTTTTGAAGAATTGCGTCTCTCCTGGGAGAGAGCCCGAATCCCTACTCAAAGGAAAGACCACATTCTTCACAAAATTCAGGCTCTACACTTGGAGTGGAAAGCGATTAAGAAGAATGCTGGGAGGAAAAGCAACTCTCAGTTAGAAAAAGAGAAAACCTTTCAGGAAGAAATGGAGAACCTATTTGATGTCGCCCATGCTGATGCCTTTACCTTAATCAAAAATGAAGAAGACCGGCAGTTCTTGATCCAACAAAGGAAAGCGGGACGAGTGGGATCAATGGTCTCTGCAGATATGGTGACTGACAAGGCAGAAAAGAGAGCTGCTGAGAAGCAAATGAAATTGGTAAATAGGAAGCGGAAAGCTGAAGAAGAAAAATATGCTGCTTCACAGGAAGTTATGCTAAATCAGGGAAGTTCTTCTTCTGAGTCTTTATGTGAGTCAGAAAGAGAAGATGAAGATTACCTTATTAATCCCCATCTACCAGCGGACCAACTCCACCAAAGAAAAAGGCAGCAAAGAATATCATATCTCCTGAATTGGCTGCTGCTCTGGACAGGACTGGCATCAGTGACAGGAGGGCCACCTTTGTATTAGCTGAAACTGCATCTAGCTTTGGTCAAGATCTTTCAGAGGTGAACATCTCTCGTTCTTCAATCAAAAGGCACCGAGAGAGGCATCGAAGGCAAATAACCCATGCCATTAAAGCTAGCTTTAGTCCAAGTATTTCGATTGTCCACTGGGATGGGAAGTTGATCCCTAATCTACTTGCCAAGAATGAAAATGTAGACAGACTCCCAGTCCTTGTCTCTTCAGTTGAATCAGGTGATTCAAAACTGCTTGGTGTTCCCAAACTACCAAGTGGAACAGGGGAAGCTCAATCAGCTGCAGTGTATAATCTTCTTTCCGAATGGAACATAGATAAGTCAATAATCGGAATGTTATCAGATACTACAGCATCAAATACAGGAACAAACAGGGGAGCATGCGTTCTTCTGGAACAGAAACTTGGTCGACCACTCTTCTATTTTGCCTGTAGGCATCATTGCATGGAAGTCATGTATGGAGGAGTGTTTGAAGCAGTCCATGGTTCATCTTCTGCCCCTGAGCCACTTTTGTTCAAAAGGTTCCAATCTATGTGGGACTACATTGATTTAAAAACCTTCTCTACATCACAGGATGATGATGAGATGAAGGAGCAAGTTGATCCTTTCAGAAATGAAATAATTGCCTTTGCCAAAGAACATCTGGCCACTGGAAATTTTCGAGATGACTATAAAGAGTTTTTGGAACTTTCTTTGATCTTTCTTAGTGAAAAAATTGAAAGTTACACATTCAAACGTCCTGCTGGCACGCACTATGCAAGGTGGATGGCTAAAGTTATCTATGCCATCAAAATGTGGCTTTTTCGAAATCAAATCACCCTGACTCCTCGAGAGAAGAAGGACCTGAAAACCCTTACCCTTTTTGGAGTCCTAATCTACTTAAAAAGCTGGATCACTGCTCCTATTCCATCACAAGCTCCGAAGAATGATCTGGATCTTATCCAAAAGTTAAAGGACTATCATGACCAGAAAGTGGCCACAGCAGCTCTCAAGAAATTTGAAAACCACCTATGGTACTTATCAGAAGAGCTGGTGGCCCTTGCTCTCTTCGATCAAACTGTTGCACCAGACACCAAGGGAATCATGGTCCAGTGTATGAGGGAAAAGGAGGGGTCATTAGACTTCTCAAAGAGAAGAAGACTCAAGGAATGCAAAGCAACACTGAAATTAGAAACTCTTGCCACAAAGAACTCATTAAAGCTTCTTAAGGCCCTACCGATCAATATTAGTTTTCTTGATGATGACTCCAGCACCTGGGAGGAGAATGAAAACTTCCAAGAAGCTAAAAGAATCATAGGAAACATCAAAGTAGTTAATGATCATGCTGAAAGGGCAGTAACTCTCATTCAGACCTTCAGCGGAACTCTGACGAAAGGAGAAGATCAACTCCAGTTTCTCTTAAGTGTGGTGGATGAGCACCGAAAGAGGTTTCCTGATTCTAACAAGTCCACAATCTTAGCTGGGCAACAATGAGTGGCCTGGTCAGCCATGATACTCCCGCCAACAAGCGGATAATACCCATATATATGGGGGGGACCCAGAAGCCATGAATGTGGACTTCTGGGGGTAGTTGAGCCACCTCTAAATATTAACCGATTGAACCCACATTTTGCTCAGAGAAGTTTTTTGGGAAAAGGAACCTAATGAAACCCTGGGAGGAAGAATTTAAAATACTTCCATTTTGTGGACCACCCTAAATTGTTTAGTCATGATATATATATATATATATATATATATATATATATATATATATATAATATACATATATATAGTAACGATAGAAGAATTCTTCGAAAATCTTATCCTCAGTAGGAATATAAAGACAAGAGACACGACTCTCAACATTTATTGGTCAAACGTTTCTGTCCGCTCCGGGCCATCTTCAGTGATTAAATGAATGAACATCAAAATTATAGAAAAAACTAACTTTCAAACTCAATAAAGATGTTCACTCTATTTTAGGCAGACACTTCCCTCAATGCGATTTCATAATTATTAATTCTAATCCTAATTCATTGCAATCCTTTTTACGTCATAAAGATCACCTCTTCGTGCTTTTGAAATCCTTTGTAATTTATCTATATACATGCGCGACCTGCCAAAGTCGCTATGTAGGGCAGACTGCCCCCCCAGTTAAAACTTAGGATTTCGAAGCATTTGGGTTTTTCTTATCGAACTTCTCGCCCTCTTTCCACTCCTGAATCCTCCGCTATTCGGCATCATTTAGAGACCCATGACCACCCGTGCCCTCAGGACTCTTTTACGACTTTGTCCGTCTGCTTCTAATTCACTCGATCTCAAAATTTTAGAATCCCTCTTTATCAGAAAATTAAATCCAGAATTAAATGATAGCTTTTCCTCGATAAAATTACATACTTTATAATAACCAACCAACCAACATTTTTTCAACGCAATTATATACCGGTATATAATATATATATCGTAAAGAACGACGCTTGTATAGGAGATATTCCGCGCAAGACGAGAGAGAGAGAACGAAACAAATGAAAAAATGAGGTAACCACCCGGGAATCGAACCCGGGATCTTCCAATTGCCGGTCAGATGCGATACCATTACACCATGGGCCTCACTCTTCCAGATGCCGTAATTCTTCTACATACTCGCAGAAACCAATGCCCCAAGGGGGCACCTCCCGCATGCCGTAACATTATATACATTCAACTGCAAAGAACACGCATCCTGAGGATGTCATTAGACGAAAGCGCTTGAGCACCATTTTGTGTTTCCTTTCCTTCGTGGTTTTATTCATCATATATATATATATATATATATATAGAGAGAGAGAGAGAGAGAGAGAGAGAGAGAGAGAGAGGAGAAAAGTGTTTAAGGATTTTGTACATACGAATAATTTGTTAATAATAAATAAATTCCAATGATATCACTGCAGTGTATGCAATATTTTTCAAAGCAACTATACAAGGCCAAGAATGATTAGACTAGAACAGGAAGGCCCTAGACCCTAGCCCCAGTCGGCGCCATGTCAGTAAGGATGGAATACAGCAATGAAGAAAAAGTGTATCTTGTGTCGTGGGCTATTTCTTATAATAATTGTAAAGAAAGTTTGAGTTTATTTCAACAAAAATATAATAAACCACCACCAAATGCAACCACTCTTCGATACTGGGAGCTCAAACTTTTGGAAGTGGAGCCTGGTAAAAGATTGTCCAAGAAGCGGAAAGACAGTCACGGCGACAGGAGACAACAACAAACAAAATGTCCTCGCCACTTTTCAAGTCGATCCAACAACTTCAACGAGATATTATTGTGTATTTCCAAATTTTCAGTATCAAAAATATTGAAATCACAGGGGTACCACAATTACAAACCCACTTACTCTCAGCTCATATACGACCATGATTTTGATAGACGGCTGCAGTTTGCTGAAACAATGAGACAAAAGTTCAACAGTCATCCAGATTTCGTTCAAAAGATAAAATTTTCAGATAAATGTGTTTTCGGTTTAACGAATAAAAGAAACAAACACAACGTTCACTATTGGTCGGAAAAAATTTCAAAATACGATTGAGTAAACCCGCTAAAACGGTTATATTAACAGTTTGGACGTGCAGTGGTTATTCAGGACTCGTTTCCTTTGACATATCGAGAGATACGATGGATGGAAAACGCTACTGCCAGGTGTTGAGAGACAAAGTTTTGTCACAGTTTACTAATGGCGTTGGCAGGAATTGGCTTTGTTATCATGATGGAGCGCCGCCACATTACTTTGCAGTTGCCCGTAAGATTCTGGATACGAACCTTGAACGAAGATGGGTTGGGTGGCGAGGTCCCATCGAATGGCCAGCCAGATCACCTGATTTAACCCTATGTGATTTCTGGCTTTGGGCTTATTTGCATGACAAACTCTACACTCCTGGTTTCATCTATCCAAATGTGAATGCCCTTTGACGCAGAATAGATGAAGAACTGAAAAGGATCCCACATGATATGTTCAGAAGAACAATGAAGAGCGTCACAGAGAATCCACAAATGTATCATAGCAGATGGAGAACTCTTTGAAGATTAAATTACAATTTAACAAAATATTTGTGTGAATAAAATTCTTATAGACTTTTTGTTTGATTTGTTTCACCATTTGAACGTTTATCTATATAATGTTGTTAACTAAATAGTTGTATGTATAAAATCCTTAAAGACTTTTCCCCCACCCTGTATATATATATATATATATATATATATATAATGAGAGAGAGAGAACTTCTGTACTGAGAGGGGTTGTTTAACCTCCTTCGCAACATCTAAGGTCATATGACGGAGGGGACCTACGGCTTTACGTGGGATTCCAAACCACGGGCCACTACTTAATCTCCAAACCCAATGTCGCTAAACTTCACTGATCAACGGAAAGCGGTGTTACAACACTGGCCAGGACGTAGCGAGAAAGAAAGAGAGAGAGCGAGAAATAGGATTTAATAGATATAATAAAAGTGATTTCTCTCTGTCTCTCTGTCTGTCTCTCTCCGTATATATATATATATATATATATATATATATATATATATATATATATATAGAGCAGGAATATAAAGACAAGAGACACGACTCTCAACATTTATTAGTCAAACGTTTCGGTCCGCTTCGGGGCCATCTTCAGTGACTAAATGAATGAACATCAAAATTAGAGAAAAAAATCAAGAATATAAAACTAAAGAAACCTAAGTAAAAAAATTTTTACAGAAAATATGTAAACCCTTTTATACAATAAAAGAAAATAGTTTAAAAAAATTTTGGATTATAAGCCAAGAAAATAATAACGAGTCAAACCCATTAAAAGTAAACACTAGAATAAACTAAAATTTAAAAGGACCAACCTGAGTGGTAGTCAGGGGGCTTAATCCAAAAAATCACCCCGATTGTTCCCTTTGTTCCAAAAGTACCATTTTTTTACCAGGGGTAGATATGACCATAAGCATTCATTTTTTTGCGGGAGCCAACATGGGCTCTCCCTGTGGCGGCCATTATGGACGAATCCAAGATGGCCGCCATCTGGTCTGACATTGGGCGATAAAATAACAACCAATCATAGTAGAACAGCAAATAATGACACTTTTTGTATGTTTTTGAGTGTAGAGAATCCAGTTCTGATATTTGTTTTTTAATTCAAGATATACGTCAGGTCGTATATATCCACATTTGATATTATTTTATAAGAAATGTACATTTTATGTCAATTGAATCATGATACATAATTATTGCACTTAGATTTGTGGTTGTAACAGCTATATTAACTTTTACATTGGATTTCTACTGACATTTTGTCCACTATTAATCTATTTTTTATTATTTTTGCAGGTGTTGGCATACCTGTATTCCTCTGAAGCAAGTCTACGCGGTGGTGGTCTCTTCACATTCTAGTCTCTTCAGGCCTGCAGATATGAAGATCTCGTTAGTGTGTAGTTAGTAGTGTGTAGTAGAACATTAATACCTCAACATGTCTACTAACATAACTGGAATTAATTGGACACTGTGTTGCCTATGTCAGTCCAGCAAAGACGAGGCATTACAACAGCCAAAAGAACAGGGATATTCATCTCTTGAAAGAGATCTGAATGATTTTGTGCAGCTCAATGCTGTTCCATCTGGTATCAAGGTTAGTGAGCTCGATGATGGCTCAGGAATTGCAGCAACCCTCCAATCACATGCTGCAGTGTATCATAAAAGTTGTAGGAGTGCATGCAACAGTTACAGGGTAAAGCGGGCACGAGGAAAAGTGGCCACGCAAGATGAATGTGCAGCTGGGATAAATCCGAAGAAACTCAGATCAAGTTACGGATCACCTCCAGAAACATTATTCTGCATCATATGTCTGGGTGAGGATCAGCATGATCTTCATAGAGCCTTAAGTGACAACATTGATCAAAATCTGAAGAATTGGGCAAAAACAACTAACAACTGGCATTTATATGGGCGCTTGACTGCAGGTTCTGATGCACATGCAATGGATGTCTCTACAATCACGTCCAGATGCGGATATGACAGAATTTTTCACATACGAGAATCAGCGAGAGCCCCGCCCCCTTCACTCTCAGACCGAGGTTCACTCAGAGCTGGAAATAAATCAGACATTCTTGCATGTGTCAATGCACCAACTGGATCTGCCAATCCTGCTAAACAAGTGACAGTTCAGTTGTATGACATGGCCGCCATCGTCCACATTGTGCGTCCAAGTAGAGCATCAACATTTGCTGAATATGTATCTCTACACATCATACCTTTCATTAAAGCACAGATGACTGACACAGTTGAGCGCGTCGATGCCGTGTGGGATACCTATCCTGAAGACAGTCTGAAATCACTTGCACAGCAGCGGCGTGGTTCAGGAACACGTACTCGACTTGATCCAGATAGTGATGGTAGGTACCACACCCATTCCCAAACGAGACTGGCAGTCGTATTTGAAAAATGTGGAAAACAAGAAGGAACTGTTCGTCTTTATCAGTAAACAGCTGATCAAGATTGACATGGGTGGAAAACTCCTCCTCAGCACTGAATTAGAAACTGTGCTCTCCAATAAAGCATTTGATATATCAGGGCTCCAACCATGCAACCACACAGAGGCAGATACGCGGATCATTCTGCATCTTGCTCACGCATCATCTCAGGGTCACAAGAAAGCATTCATCCGCACTGTTGACAGTGACATAGTCGTTCTTGCCATTGCTTTCTTTCAACAGCTTGACCTAACAGAACTCTGGATTGGTTTTGGTAGTGGCAAATATTACCGAGACATCCCAGTGCACAGCATTCAATCACAGCTTGGTCCATCAAAGTCGCTGGCTCTACCTCTGTTCCATGCACTAACAGGCTGCGACACTACGTCTCAGTTTATTGGATGTGGGAAGAAGACAGCATGGACTGCATGGAATAATACACCAAACTTAACTGAAACCATGATCAAATTGACTGAAGACCCCGAGTCCTTCAGTCTAGTATCTCCTGAAATGACACACACTGAGAGGTTTGTTGTGCTCATGTACAGTAAAACATGTGGACAAGCATCTGTAAACGTAGCCAGGCACCATCTGTTTTCTAGTGGCAGTCGATCATTGGACAGCATACCACCTACCCAAGCTGCCCTCTTCCAGCATATCAAGAGGTCATTGTTGCAGGCAAGTTTTGTGTGGAAGCAGTCAACCACATGCCATCAGACACTCCCTGCTTTTGATAAATGGGGATGGAATATGACAAGCGCAGCAACCAATGGCTCCCTTTCTGGACAACTCTCGCTGATGCCAGTAAGGCATGTGCTCTTCTCCTTCATTGCGGATGCACTAAAGCCTGCAGAGGGAATTGCAAATGCAGTAGTGCTGGAATTCGATGTACGACACTCTGCAAGTGTGAGGGTGGCTGCCTGAACAATGACGACTATTAATCAGTGAACAGCCATCTATTGGATAGACATTATCATGAGATGCAGTACTGTGAGTAAAAGGAATAAAGAAGATTGTACTTGCGTACATACTAAAGTTTAATAGCAAAAGATGTTGATGCTGACTCTTATTTTTTATCAAGTTAACTATGTAACCTGTACTACTATTGGTACTCAAGTGGATGTCATTTTGGACAGCGGCCATTTTGATTTGGCCAATATGGCCGCCACAGTGGGAGCCCAGCTTGGCTCCCGCAAACATTCAAATTAGTATGGTCATAGCTACCTGTGGTCCAAAAATGGCACTTTTGGAATGATTTGAACAATTATATGATTAAGCCCCCTGACTAAAATGATGCCGAATAGCGGAGGATTCAGGAGTGGAAAGAGGGCGAGAAGTTCGATAAGAAAAACCCAAATGCTTCGAAATCCTAAGTTTTAACTGGGGGCAGTCTGCCCTACATAGCGACTTTGGCAGGTGTAGCATGTATATAGATAAATTACAAAGGATCTCAAAAGTACGAGGAGGTGATCTTTATGACGAAAAAAGGATTGCAATGAATTAGGATTAGAATTAATAATCATGAAATCGCATTGAGGGAAGTGTCTGTCCAAAATAGAGTGAACATTTTTATTGAGTTTAAAAGTTAGTTTTTTTCTATAATTTTGATGTTCATTCATTTAATCACTGAAGATGGCCTGGAGCGGACAGAAACGTTTGACCAATAAATGTTGAGAGTCGTGTCTCTTGTCATTATATTCCTACTGAGGATAAGATTTTCGAAGAATTCTTCTATCGTTACTATATATATGTATATATATATATATATTATGACTAAACATCCTAAAACGGACCTAATGTAGCAACAGTGTAATATCTAAAAACAAAAGTTATCCTCACTTACAAATCAAGGTAAAACGCATTTGAAATTATTATTAAAATGTTTACTCGTAATTCTGAAAAAAAGTAATTAACATATTTAATAATTAAATATAATTACATTCATTTTTTTAATTATTAAATTCTTTCTTAATTTTATAATTTAATTAACCATAATTAACCATGCTTGTCATAATTCGTAATATATTATTATTATTATTATTATTATTATTATTATTACTAATATTATTGATTTTTGCTTTTGGAATTTTAATTATCACTCAAAAGGTTTATTATCGTATTAAAGTGTTGCTAAAGGGTTATCCTATTTCTCGTCTTAGTTTGACAGACAAACAAGAGACAAAATGTTTACTCAGAACAAAGTTACATTGAATGAGATACACAATATTAAATGGATCGAAAGAACGTCATATCCATGGATTTACAAAATAGTGACATTTATCTTCGATCTTGTATTTATTTTAATCCAAGTATTTCCATCTAATATTTTTCAGGCAAAAATTTTTGAGATTCATTTTAATTTCTCACAACTGAGATTGAATTAATTAAAAGAAATGATGAACACAAAGTGGAAAATGCCAAATTTGGTGAATTAATTTTAGGTTTACCAAAACTACAGTCGGTTAATTTTATTATTATAAGTTAAAAAAAATTAGATAATTTTATAATAATGAAAATAATGATAAATGTGGTACGTTATATGAAAACGTAAAGGTTTATTGGCAGACTATAATAGTCCATATGACAAATATTATTAATACAATGACAGTTCACATACTAAGGATAGAAATATATATATAGTAGGGTGTGTCAATTTTGTCAACTTTTTTCAAATCAATTTTGGTAGTGAAAATATAGTCTTTTCATGTCAAAACTTGAAATTAGCCAACCAAAATGAAATAAAATAACCCTTACCTACATCAATTTTACCTTAAAGTTTCAGAAATTGACTCTTTTACTAAATAATAGGACATAAATTGATTAACTATTCATCTGTCACAGAATTATCTCAATGATCGCATATGGAGTGTTTTCAAGGTTATATAGTTGTTGTACAATGTACAAGTCACAACATGAATAGAACTGTCCCTCACTCTCAGTTGCCTCTTAGTGTCATAGACGGTGGTTTGCTGTTATTGCTCTTGTACCTCTTCATAGTTATTCTACTAGACGAATACTACAGTTTAACTGTAAGTATGGATTATTGATTATTACAATTATTTATTATTATCATATTCTTCTGTCTAATTATGTTGTAATCCCATGAAATATTTTTTTATTGAATTTTAGAGCATCGAATGACTAAACTTTGAAACATCGTAATTGATATAAAATACTTAAATGTTTTTCTTTCTTTTCATATTCCTAAGATGCCAAAATTGAAGACAAGAGGTCAGTCGTCATGCCACTTGAGCCTGTTAGTCGGTACAGGCAAGGAGCTTCCCGTATCAGAACTACCAACAGTGCGAGACATGCTGAGACTAGGGTTACTCCTTCGTGAACAAAATACAAGGGATAGAAGGAACTACACAGAGAAAGAGCTCATAAGGGACGTGATTCCCCCTCTTCTGCATCAGTGGAAAAAAGCTAATGTGTTATTCAAACCACCTGTACTCAATCAGTATAGAACTATTGAGCTAAAATTAACAAAGCTGTGGCACAAAGCAGTTGAGACATCACTTGGTAAAGGAAAACTAGCAAAGAAAAATAAATTTCTGCACACTTGATACTCTTGACATTTTTAACTGCCAGTGTCCCATAGACTTGTGTTCTGAAGCCAATTGTTCTCCTTCATGCAGAAGAGAACCTCATCCTCACATTGATTGTCCCTGTCCTCGTGAGAAGAAGATCCCTGTTTTGGAGCTGGCTTTCATAAAGGCGCAGAGAACAAAGGCAGGAGGCCAAGGAAGTATGCAGATTGGTTCGGCAGATTATTCAGAAACCAAAAAACAGATTGTTATTGCTAAGAAAAAAGAGAAAATCCGAGAGAGGGAAGAAAGGAAGAAAAAGAAGAGTGAAGAAGCCACCCAAAGAGATGAAGAGCTCTATCAAGAGGATTCTCACTTCTTTGAAAGCTCTTCAGATGAACAGAAAGAAGCAACATCAGATGATAGCTCCAAAATGCCATCTGAACCTTCGCCGAAGAGAATGAAATACAACACTAAAGACATCTCAAACATTGCCCTTGCCAGTATTCGCCACCATACGAGGCTACGAGAGACTGCAGAGATTGCCACTGCCGCTTGGATAGATGCAGGCCTCATCAACCGAGAGGATACATCCTTAGTGATAGATCATAATAAGACAAGAAGAGCACAAGAAAAAAAATGAAGGAAATATCTGATCAGCATGAAAAAGATTTGAAGGAGGAAGGTCTCTCTTGCCTTTTGTTTGATGGAAGAAGAGATGACACAAAAGTTCTCCTAGAGGTAGAGGGAATGGACAGAAAGTTTCCCGGTCTCATCAAAGAAGAACACTACTCTGTGTGTTCCGAACCTGGTGGCCACTATTTGTTTCACTTTGTTCCTGAAGCAGAAGTAGAAGGCAAGAAACATGCAGAGGCAATTGCTGATCAAATAATATGTTGGCTTCAAGAAAGAAGACTTGACAGTTCACTGCAGGCCGTTGGTGGAGACTCAACTGCGGTGAACACTGGATGGCAGGGCGATGTTATGACGCATTTAGAGAAAAAACTTGGAAGAAGGCTTGTTTGGATTGTATGCGATTTGCACACAGGGGAACTACCTCTTCGTCGTCTCATCCAGGAACTTGATGGTCCTACAAAGAGCAACAACAAGTGGTCAGGCCCTCTTGGCAACATGCTAAATGAAGCAACGGAATTAAAAATAAATACAAAATTTCCAAAGGTCGAAGTAGGCCCTCCCCTTCCAGTGTTGTCTGAAGAAGTTATCAAAGACCTCAGCACGGATCAATCTTACGCTTATCGTATTGTTCAAGCAATCAGATCAGGAGAGTTGCCTCAAAATCTGGCTCTCTTGGAGATTGGACCCGTAAGTCACAGTCGTTGGTTAACTACAGCGATTCGTTTCTGCAGGATTTGGGTTTCCAAACATGCACTGAAGGGCAAGATGCTACAGAATTTGATGTTGATTGTTGAATTTATTATTGGGTTTTATCTTCCTCACTGGTTCAATGTAAAACTTAATCCAATGTGGATGGAGGGGCCCAACCACATCTTGTTTCAATTACAGCTACTGAGAACCCAAAGGAAAGTAGTGGTGGACATCGTGTTAACTGTGGTGAGAAGGTCCGCTTGGTATGCTAGGCCAGAGGCAGTTTTGCAAGCAATACTCTGCAGCCAATGTACCACAGAGCGAACTGAGGCTGTGGAAATCATTTTAAAGCTTAGAGGAACATCACTAGATGATGACCAGCTGGGAGACTGCTCTGTTCAGACAAGGAAGGTACCTCCGATAAACGTCAATGCCACGAAATTGTCAGAATTAGTTAACTTGAGTTCGGAAGTTTTGGAGCCACCACTGACAACATGCATAACAAACAAAGATTTAACACAACGTAAAGAGGCCCCAATGCAAGTGCCAAAGTGGCCTTCTCACACTCAGAGTGTGGAGAGATGTGTGAAAATGGTCACAGAAGCAGCTAGTCAAGTTTACAGTCACGAGAGGCGAGAAGGCTACATCAAAGCGCAAGTAGCAAGCCGAATGCTGATGTCAAGGAACCGCAGCAAAAAGGACATGACTGCATTGGTTACTTTCAAATAAAGACTGAATGATATCTTATTGCCACTTTAAATGTTGATAGGATGTTTGCGCACATTTGTTATTTTGTTACGAATTTACGGAAAAATGGAATTTTTTAATTAAAATTGATGTAGGTAGGAGTTATTTTTTATTGTTTTTGAAGCAAGGATATTATTTTGTATGCCAAATGATAACATTAAATTGCTACCAAATCACATGATTTTCAATTTAGTCATTTCACCCCCAAAATTGACACACCCTAATATATAGTTGATTAGAAATACAGTAATGTCAAAGTTAAGTGGAGCTACAGAGACGTTTTCGTACCAAGAATTCCATAGTTTAGAGGATAAACGGCAGGACTCATGGATAGCTTAGATAATCGGGTTGGTTGATTTTTTAATTCTTTCCGTCAGACTGTATTGAGCACGTCTTGTTACCTTCAGGAAGCTAGGGACATTGCGGGTAGCAAACATTTGCGAAGATGAGCATCTCGAGGGTAACTTATGTAAGAGTCTAAAAGACCTGTTGTACAGCAAATTTATGGTTCTGCTAGAACCTTTTTTATAATTCACCCAGAGTTGCTGTCCGTATATATTACTGCAAAAAGTACGAAAGAGCGTGTCTTTAGCTTCACTTGTACAGAACCGAAAGTTCCTTATAGTCATATTCGCTTTAGCACAGAGGCTTCGAGATTGTTTTCTTATATCCGAGCCATCACTCAAGGAGCTGATAATAGTTTGACCCAAATACTTAAACTCTTGTACTTCCTCAATTACTTCACCTCTCATTTTAAACCTAATATCAGCTGGCTGATTACAGCTTTTAGGATGAAATTGCAACCTTAGTTTTCGTAACATTAAAAGAATATCATGTTTCTGCGAATACACTTCGCAGACTTTTAGTATCCGATCCAGACCTTTAATTGAGGGACTTATTAACACCATATCATCGGCATAAACTAAGTTATTAATCCCTGTGTTATCTATACGACATCCCGCTGTTGCTTCATTAAGTGAAGCAATTAATCTGTCAATATACGTACACATTAAACAGCATAGGGGAGAGCAAAGAGCCTTGTCTCACCTCGCAAGAGGAGCCAAAACATTCGGATAGTACATTGCCCCACCTAACGTGAATGATTGGTGGGAATACCAAAATTTCAATAAATTTAATATGTACTGTACATGGGAACCTTCCTGTCTTCTAGTTTTTTAAATAAAATATTGTTGTTCACTCTATCATATGCCTTATTTATATATAGGAAACAGTTATAAATAGTTGAATTACTGTCAATGTATTTAGATATTGTTTCTTTAAGTACATAGATACACAGGTCAGTTGAGTGGGACCTTTTAAAACCAAACTGATTAGGAGATGTCCATAGGAAATCATTTAATCGGAGTAACAAGAGTTTTTCTAGTAGTTTCGAGAAGCAGGTAGCGACAGCAATAGGCCTGTAATTATTGCTGGACAGAATGTCTCCACACTTATTTTTAACCAGGGGCAAGATGTATACGTTCATGAACTCTGCAGGGATATAGCTATGAGCAAGCGTCGCTGTACTTCTGAATACACGAAAGGCCTTGGAATCATTTTTCGTTTTCCTTGTGGATTTGCATCATTCATTCGTTTCACGTGTTTGTGAAATTCATCCCATATATATATAATATATATAATATAATATATATATATATATATATATATATATATATAATATATATATATATATATATATTATATATATATATGCAAACAATTCACAAAACAACATGTGATCTTTTTAATAAGCAAGGAACCTCAGGGAAAAGGAAAAGGAAGATGTGAATATGTCACGAAAGCGCTCGGACTTCGTGTTTCCTTTTCCCTGTGGTTCCTTGCATATATATATATATATATATAATATTTCCTATCACAACTAATGGAACACTACAACAACATTATTGATGCACTTGAAAATAATGAAAACTATGATGTAATATACACAGACTTTGCCAAAGCGTTCGACAAGTGTGACCATGGAATCATAATGCATAAACTGAAATATATGGAAATAACAGGAAAAGTAGGGAAATGGATATATAGTTTCCTTAGTGTGCGGCAGCAAGTCGTTACAGTACAAGGAGTATCTTCATCAGAATCAGAGGTCCTCAGCTCAGCACCACAAGGAACAACATTAGCTACACTACTCTTCATAATCATGCTAACTGACATACTGTAGATGAGGACGTTACCAGAGACAGCACAGTAACATCCTTTGCCGATGACACAAAGATCAGTAGAAAAATAAGAAACCCAGAATATATAGGATCTCTACAAACAGACATGAACAGAATCTACAAGTGGACGGAAGACAACAATATGAAGTTTAACACAGAAATTTCAGCTCTTAAGGTACGGAAAAAGAGAAGACCTAAAATCCATGCAATATTATACCCCAAATGGACGAGAATTTCAGAGAAATTCTAGAGCAAAAGATTTAGGGGTTGTAATGACTAATGATGCGAAATTTGAAACACAAAATAAGATAGCAGTTAAAAGAGCAAAGGGAATAAACTGGGCAGATACTGAGAACCTCTAAATGAAGGGATATGAATATAATGATTCCTCTACTGAAAACACTGATCATACCGAAATTGGAATACTGCTCGATCCTAACATGCCCATATAAAAAAGAAGACATTAGACAGCTAGAAGGGATTCAGAGAAGCTTCACAGCCAAGATCAAGGGGTGCAAAGAACCAAATTACTGGGAAAGGTTACGCGAACTAAACCTATATTCACTGGAAAGGAGAAAAGAGAGATACACCATTATTTACACTTGGAAAATAATGGAGAAACTAGTCCCTAATCTTACTCTGAACCCTATAACTCCCCAAACAACGGTGGAAGGTAGAAACGGTAGACTGTATCGTATTCCAAATTGAAGGCGAGACAGGGAACATCCTTAACCCTGAAAGAAATAGTTTTGTAGTGAGAGGACCAAAACTGTTTAATCAGTTGCCCAAAGACCTAAGGAGCACAAATGGTGTTGCAGTGGACATCTTCAAAAGGAGATTAGACGCCTGGCTCAGAACAATCCCCGATGAGGCGGGCGTACCTGGCTATGTGAGGTGGAGAGTACAAGAAACTAACTCACTACTTCACCAGGCCAACTCGAGAGGAGGGCGACAAGCTTGACCTTCGTGAAATGAGGAATCATCGCACGGAACCTTTGAAAGGTTGAAAGGAAATTTATATATTTATATATTCGGTGTAATATAATGGAAACTTTCAAAATATAATTTAATTAATTTGTGACTGCACCTGATTAAGACCGTGAATTAATATATACTATAGACCTATGTAATATTTTATTGAAGAAGGGCTGCAATTATTTGTCTAAAAGTAGTAATATATATATATATATATATATATTATATATATATATATATATATATATATATTCACACAAATAAACACAGGTGTAATACTATATATGCACACACGCACGCACACACACGCGCACACGCGCACGCACACACACACACACACACACACACACACGGATACATATTTATACATAGATACATACATACATACATACATATATACAGGGCGTCCCAAAAAAATGTATACACACTTTAACATCTGATAGCTCAATTGATGTTTCTTTCTTTCCAAGTTAAACCCATTAGAATTAATAATGGCAGTCAGACTAAGCTTTGAACAAAGGAAATTAATTCTAAAATGCTACTGGAAGTGTGAAAACGCAGTTGAAGTGCAAAGACAGTTTAGGAGGGAGTTTCAAACAGATCCACCAACGCGACTTACCATCACTCGAATTAGAGATAAGTTTGAAGCCGATGGAACTGTTCAGAATGTCCACAAGAAGCGTTCCGGAAGACCACGGACATCGACAAGCCCCACAAAGCAAGAAAGAGTACTGGAAACGTATCACCAAAGTCCAAGAAAATCTGTGCGGCAAGCGAGTCGTGAGGTAGGAATTTCAGAATCGTCTGTCCAACGCATTTTGAAGCGCTGTCAATGGAAAAGTTACATTCCAAGATTAGTCCATGCTATTAATGAAGATGATCCGGACCGAAGAGTGGAGTATTGCGAGTGGTACTTGGCACGATGTGGATGTGGATTGGACGAAGGGGTTTCGTAGAATACCCTCCGCGTTCACCAGACCTCACACCACTAGACTTTTTTTTATGGTGATACTTAAAAGACAAAGTCTACGCTATAAAACCTGCAACAGTCGCTGAATTGAGAGCAGCCATTGAACGAGAATGCACACAAATACCAAACGAAATGTTTCGTGATGTTTGCGATTCCATTGCTTCGCGTTATCAGCAGTGCCTGGACCAGAACGGACGTCAGTTTGAAAACAGGCGTTGACAAAACAATTAAATAATGTCTGTAGATTCTATTACATTTTGAAAATGAAATGTATTTTAATAAACACTGCCTTTATAAGTATTTAAAGTGTGCATACATTTTTTTGGGACGCCCTGTATATAATATATATATATATATATATGATGCGCCTCATTGGTGTTGTGGTTAGCGTCGGTGACTACGAATTCATCGGCCCCGGGATCGAGACCCGGTGACGCCAGCTGTTCATTGTTTCAAATAATAAAAAAATAATTGGTTGGTACATAAATGGGTACTCTGGGTAGCCTAGTGTTTAAGACTCTGGGCTGCTGGTGGGGCGTGGTTCGAATTCCACGTTAAACTACGTCTAAGGTGAAGTGACAAGCTTGACCTTCGTTACAATGAACAATTCGGGTGGAAGCAAAACCAAGCTTAACCAAGGTTAATGCATAGTTCTATATACCAAATTTTACACATTGAACGGATCACTTTAACATATTGCTTCCCAGGAACCTCTCTTTAACATATTGCTTCCCATTCTATATCACTTTAACATATTGCTTCCCAGTGTTAATCACTTTAACATATTGCTTCCCAGTGTTAATCACTTTAACATATTGCTTCCCAATATTTAGGATAAGGAGTACGATAAAAAATGTTCGCTTTAATAAAGTAAAGGCATAAAAAGTAAATCATAACATGTTAAAATATTAGATTGAAAGTAAATTTATTAGAATTGTTGCGCTATATGGTATGGTCACACAAAGTAAAACATGGATTTCGCAAGAATCGGTCACGCCACATCATTTGCCACAAGTACGAGTGAGTAGCTCCTTTTTGTATCCTTTCATTTTCTTTATATATTTAATGTAGGTTAACTGAATGCCCGGTTAGGTCAACTGAATGCCCGGTTAGGTCAACTGAATGCCCGGTTAGGTCATCTGTACGCCCTTGACGATTGGTTAGGTTAAGTTGTGATATTTTCGTTAACTAACGAAAATATCACGACTTAACCTAACCAATCATCAAGGGCGTACAGTTGACCTAACCGGGCATTCAGTTGACCTAACCGGGCATTCAGTTGACCTAACCGGGCATTCAGTTAACCTACATTAAATCTATAAAGAATGCCCGGTTAGGGCATTTATAGCTTTGTTTACGGTCGGTAGGTTATCTACTAGATTACCAACCTCTTTCAAACCACCAAACCTTTCTCTTTTAACATATTGCTTCCCACTGTTAATCACTTTAACATTTTGCTTCCCAGGAGGGATCACTTTAACATATTGCTTCCCGAATGCTTTGGGAAGCAATATGTTAAAGTGATCCCATTAAACTTTACAACCTTCGTATTTTTTTTAGTTCGTGTGAATATTTTGGGTATGAAATACCCTGTCAGTTGTTGTTGTTGTTGTTTAGCCGATCAACCCACCCTGATCGAGCAAGCCGGCGGCACGCAGGTAACCGATCCCCCTCTCCGGAGTGGACAAGAGGTTCAGCGCACTAGTGATGTTGTTTATGTTCGTTGTTGTGCTAGAGCGGTACAATCTGTCATAATGTGTTCAATTGTTTGTGGTGTGTCCTGGCACAGGTGGCAGGTGTCGTCTGTGGAGTTGTCTAGTCTGTGTTTATATGTCTGTAAGTTGGGGTGATGTCCACATCGGAATCGTGCTAAGTTAACTCAGTTGTCAGAAGGTATGAGATCAGAATTGTATTCCTTCATTTTCAGAATTTCCAATCCATATACTTGGAATTAAAAGGATTGGCTGCAAAGACGTATTTCAAAGAAAACTAAATTTGATGATGAATAGCAAGATTGATCTGTTGTTAAAAAAAAAAAGCTGTATTCTGAGTGATTATATATATATATATATATATATATATATATATATATATATATATATATATATATATATATATATATATATATATATATATATATATATATATATGTGTGTGTATGTATATATATATATATATATATATATATATATATATATATATATATATATACACACACAGGGTGTTTCAGGAGGAAAGGTCAATACTTCGGGAGGTGATAGTATCGGTCATTGTGAGAAAAAAAGTTCATATGAACATATGTCTAATTCTGAATGGTTACGGAGATAGAGCTGTTTGAATCTACAAATACAAAAGCATTGTTAATGGTAATCAAGAAAGAGAAACCAATTACTGTTTCTAACATTTAATGTTTAAACTGGCATTTTGAATGGTATCAGATACAGAAATGACAAATTTGTTGCAGTTTACAATACGTTTTCGAAAATCCCACCGTCAACCTCAATGCACTTTGCCACTCGTGTGCGAAGATCGTGTGTTGTTCGTCTGAGTTGATCTTGACGTTCCTTTATGCGGGCAGCAGCATCCAAAATGCGCGCGAGCAATTCGTCTCGTGTATCCACCTTTCTTTTGTAAACTTGACTTTTTATCCACCCCCACAAACAATAATCTAACGGAGAGAGATCTGGAGACCTTGGTGGCCATTGTATGGGACCACCGCGGCCGATCCATCAACCAGGGAAAGTTTGATTTAGGTATTGCATCATCAGACGGGTAGAATGTGGAGGAGCTCCGTCATGCTGAAAGTACATACCAGCGTGTGTAGCCAAACGAACATCCTCCAATAGTCCTGGCAATTCATTTTGCAGAAATCCTAGGTAACTTTGTCCTGTAAGACGATTCTCTAAAGTAACAAGGCCAATTAGCTGATCATCGATGATACCGCACCACACTGGCAGAGAAGTGATGTTGAAAATTTGTTTCCACAGTGGCATTTGGATTTTCGTCTGACCACCGATGAGAGTTACGAGTGTTGTTGATACCGTCACAGGTGAAAGTAGCTTCATCGGTGAACAGTATTAATCGAAGCAATCGGCGATTAGCATTTACCCAATGACAAAATTCCAGTCGCATGGCAGCGTCTCCTGGTTGAAGGTGTTGTACACGCTGTACATGATATGGATGCAAGCCTTCCTCACGTAATGTTCGCCATACTCTTGTGTGTGGTACACCGAGACGTATGGAAATTCTTCGTGAGCTAGTAGTAGGACTACGCTCTACCAACTGAAGAATGTTTTCCACTTCATCCACATCTTGTTGACCTTCACGTTCAGATGAAACATGAGCGCTGGGAAGTGTACCAATCTCATGCAATGTGTTGAAAACCCTGGTAAACATCCTCCAATAGTCCTGGCAATTCATTTTGCAGAAATCCTAGGTAACTTTGTCCTGTAAGACGATTCTCTAAAGTAACAAGGCCAATTAGCTGATCATCGATGATACCGCACCACACTGGCAGAGAAGTGATGTTGAAAATTTGTTTCCACAGTGGCATTTGGATTTTCGTCTGACCACCGATGAGAGTTACGAGTGTTGTTGATACCGTCACAGGTGAAAGTAGCTTCATCGGTGAACAGTATTAATCGAAGCAATCGGCGATTAGCATTTACCCAATGACAAAATTCCAGTCGCATGGCAGCGTCTCCTGGTTGAAGGTGTTGTACACGCTGTACATGATATGGATGCAAGCCTTCCTCACGTAATGTTCGCCATACTCTTGTGTGTGGTACACCGAGACGTATGGAAATTCTTCGTGAGCTAGTAGTAGGACTACGCTCTACCAACTGAAGAATGTTTTCCACTTCATCCACATCTTGTTGACCTTCACGTTCAGATGAAACATGAGCGCTGGGAAGTGTACCAATCTCATGCAATGTGTTGAAAACCCTGGTAAACACTCTTCGATCCGGAATTCTGCGGTTCGGAAACCGTCGACGGTATTCTGCAACAGCAGCTGTTGCACTTCCATCGCAAAAACCGTAGACATACACCATATCTGCATATTCGGCATGTGTGAAGGTGTGTGGCATTCTTAACACTGCTTCAAACACCAAACAATGTCACTCACAACAGTCAGCTGTCGATTGGCTTATGTTACATGCTTACATTACAGCTTACATGGTTCAAGGTTATAGGGGAGGGAAGGGGGAGGAAGAGCTGTGCGCGCATCAGATTCAAACACCTCTATCTCCGTAACCATTCAGAATTTGACACATGTTCATATGAACTTTTTTTCTCACAATGACCGATACTATCACCTCCCGAAGTATTGACCCTTCCCCTGAAACACCCTGAGAGAGAGAGAGAGAGAGAGAGAGAGAGAGAGAGAGAGAGAGAGAGAGAGAGAGAGAGAGAGAGAGAGAGAGTTGCAAGGACAAGAGGAAGCCTGAAAGACCTCTCTTCACTTCCTCCTCGCCTCGGTATGGAAAAAGGTTGAAGAAAATATTTTGACCCTGGAAAAGTAACCAAGGAAATTTTATAGAGAAAAGGAGAATAGATAAACTAGCTTTACAATTACACTATGTACACATAAAAATTGTACTCTAGATAGCACCGTTGCATAAACTAATTAATAATATATTTGTGCTGATCTTTTATCAACTACTTGGTATTATCGTCACAAAAACCTCGGACATATGTTTTTGATTTTATACAAAATATCTACAGCTCTACGGAAGTATGGGTCCAACGAAGACCCCATGGCCCACTCCAGGCTAGCTCCAAAAGGATTAAGAGAGAGGAAAAGGTCGAATTCTCCATGCCTACACCCATGTACGTGCAAAGCCATCACGCAGAAATAGAAGTAAGGCTCCTCTCCCTCTCATTCGCGCTGACAACTGCCGGCAAGGTGATGAAATGCTTCCACAGGAAAGGAGTTGGAACAGGAATTGAAAACGGAAATCAGATTGTCCACATCATGCCCTCACCCGTCACGTGCACCCAGCCACCGAAGAGATAGCAGAGAAAAAAAAGAAATAGTGACAGCAGAAACACAACTCTACCTTACTTATTCCATGCCATGCATTTGGATTTTTTTATGGTTTTTTGGTTCATTTGGAAACTTTGTATTTCTACAAAATACTTGTCTACTCTATTCTTAAACATGTTAAGGAGGTAGGCAAGTGTGTGAGCGTATTTTCTGTAACTGGATGCCTGTCATATGTACGTATCTGTCAACTCTTCGAATGTCGTCAAGTTTCAACTTGGGTTTCCCACCGTGAAAGGTGTTTATGCGGCAAGTGATATAGTGAGTCGTTCATACTTCGCGGTGTTGTGCCACTATGAGAGTAAAGAAAATCTCTTTCCGGCGAGGAATATCAGTGGGAAGTCCCTGTATCTGTCCATGTATACTTATCCCTTCTGGAGAATGAAAGTTTTCGTGGTTGATCACCCGTTTGTTGCAAAGGCGAATTTAAGGGTCTCCCACTTAGAGGTATTTATGAGGCAAGTGATCAAAAAATGTTGCTCGATGGTTAACCATGCTATGTGAGGCACAATGCAACACCAGAAACGTCTCTAAAGTGGGAGAAGAACTGAGTATAGGAGTAAATGTTTAAATAGACTCCTGCGGAGTTACGTTATAATAATCGTATTTTATAAGAGAAGAAATTACTGCAGATGGAGGTATTAAATATTTTTAGTTCCAATTTAAAGCCATTATTTATCTTCGAAGTGCTATTAAATAAGAATAATTTTCTGTAGTCTATCCTGTCTATTCCATTGAGTACCTTAAAAACTTGAATAAGCTGCCCGCGCAACCTCCTGGTCTCTTAAGGTGAACAGATTTAAGCGTTCTAATCTACGTTATTAGTTTGAAGTCTCAATGAAGGGATCAATTTTGTGGCCCTTGTACCCTTTCCGATCTTTCTGTATCCTTCCTAAGGAACGGAGACCAAAACTGCCCACAATACTCGAGTTGAGGTCTAACTAGTGAATTGCAAATATACATTACAATCTCCTTGTTTCTAAACTGGAACTGGCTTTTAATATAGCCTAGTATTTTAAGGCCCTTTTTTCAACTTCTGCACAGTGCTTTAACGGTTTGAGATCATTATTAGTATTACTGATATAAACTCCTAAGTCCTTCTCTAGATCAGTCTCAATCAGTCTAGATCAAAGTGAGAGAGAGAGAGAGGGAGAGAGAGAGAGAGAGGGAGAGAGAGAGAGAGAAAGGAAACAGTTGAAATGCAATATTTCATCAGTTTCAATGACCCTTCAGTTTTACATATACTGTATATATTAGGTTGGTTGGTTGATTGATACCGATAAACTACCACCTCAAGTTTACGTTTGACATTAAAAAGGGGTTAGCCGTTAGAGAACCTTTGAAAAAGACAAAATAAAAGGTTTGAAAATAAAGAATGTGTAATTGAAATGCATTATTAGAAAGTCATATTATTTTTCAAAGAATTATTTTATAATGCATTTATCATAATATCCATAGAAAATATCCATAGAAAATATCCATAGAAAACAAGGTTAATTAATTTATAATAATATAAATGAAAAATCTGTCAGTAAATATTGTAATTTTATTACTTCATACTTCGAACCCTTGCCAGATACCAAAATTTATACCCCTATTTTATGAGACAAATTGGAGGAACAACCTGAAGGCTTTTTCATGACACTGTGGTAATACCATATATATATATATATATATATACACGGTGAACCAAAAGTAGGTGGACAGTAGGTTGAATACGGTTTGTGTTATATTATATTATAACTATGGTGTTCATTATAACTATGGTGTTTGTGTTATATTATATTAAATATTATAACAAATTTATTTAAATTTTATTTTGTATTATAGTATACAAAAAATTAAATATGTATTCTCAAAATAAACGTTATCATTTACTGTCCACCTACATTTGGTTCACCCTATATATATATATATATATATGTATTACCACGGAATGTCTTATTTCTTTCAGAGGGAAAAAGTGTGGGAAGGAAGTGGAGAGAAGTGCGGGAGGGGAGATAAGAGGAAAGCACGGGTACGAGGAGGATGGAGGAGATTAGGGGTGGGGGATGGGGAAAGGGAAGAATAGACGGAAATACAAAAATTTAAAATGAAACTATTTTGGAAATTTAAACAAAAAAAAAATTATCTTCGTGAAGAGCTCTCTTGCATTATTGGCAATTTTCTGTTCGTGATTCACCCAATAACTATTTTTTATTGTATGTAGGAAGGAGGGTCCAAAGGGCATATATTTACTGACACATTCTGCGTTAAAACTTTCCGGAAAGAAATTTCTTCATATGTCATTAAATCCTTAAGATGCTTAATTTCACAAGGGACCAGATACTGTACTCGTGTTAAACAAAGTGATGTAATGAAGAGTACCTGGAATTTTTTTTTAGCAGATTGCAGCCGAATGCAAATAAGGATATTTCTTCATGAACGACTATTTTCAGGCTTGTTACGTGCAATTGAACACGATTCATTCCAGTCAAGATCTCTATGCATTTTTAAATTCATGTTATAGTAGTTAGAAAGGCCAGAAACTGGCACAACGCTCAGGCCAACTAATGTGACCCATTGCTCGAGTTCGTGTATTCTTCTTATTACCAACATCATCGGGATTCGAACCTCACACCTCTTGACTTTGCTTATAAAGAACTAAACGGTATTACCACTGAACCACGGGAAACGGTATTACCACTGAACTACGTTCCCTATGTTACAGTATATATATATATATATATAATATATATAGATATAATATATATATATAATATACTGATATATATATACTAGCTGTTATGCCCAGCACTTCCATGGGTGGGTTGATTCACTGAATATCTGTCCGTCTGTCCGCAGAAAAAAACTTTTACGTTTTGAACCGATCCGACCAAACTTCGTATGGTGGATGGGGGTGATGAGGAATGAACAAAAATATATGTGTTACCAGCCCCCCCCCCCACACACACAGTTAATGGCCCCGAAGGCCCAAGCACCACAATAAAACTATAGAAAAGAACGCAGCCATGAAAAGCTTGAGCTTCACATTATGTCAAGATTTGTGAAGCTTAAGATTTTCATGACTATAGTTTTATTGACCAAATAATTGAATTCCAGTAATTGGGGGACTGCGGTCCCCCAATTACTGAGGGTTCAATTATTTGGTCAATAAAACTATAGACATGAAACGCAGCCATGAAAATCTTAAGTTTCACAAATCTTGACATAATGTGAAGCTCAAGATTTTCATGGCTGCGTTCTTTTCTATAGTTTTATTGACCAAATAATTGAACCCCAGTAATTGGGGGAGGCCTGCGGTCTCCCAGTTACTGGGCCCATCCCCTCTCAATTACTGGGCCCAGCCCCTCCAATTACTGGTCCCGAAGGCCCAGCACCGTCGTAGGGCCCTGTTCAGCTAATTCAGCTCTTTTTAGAGACCCAAAAGTTCACAAACAGACAAAAAGACAGACAGAATCACACACAACTGCTTTCATATAGTAAAATACATACATACATACATACATACATACATACACACACACACACACACACACACACACACACATATATATATATATATATATATATATATATAATATATATATATATATATATATATACAGTATATATATATATATATAGTACTTATAGCGTGAAGGATGTTTATATATGTTAATTAATAAGAAAATTATCTTAAATTTATATGTTGGAATGACGTATACAAAAACTCGACTGCAGGATATAAAAGGATCAGGTGTGACAACATGAAGGACTGGATTTTCCCATTTTTTTATGCTGCTACTGATAACATGATGCTGCGTCATGTTAGCTCGGAAATAAAATCCTTTCAAAGTTAAAAACATTTTATTTTAGAAAGTCGGGCACCGGCATGCAGGCAATGTGAATTTCCCAATGTAGAGGGGAACAGGGCATGACAAAAAAAATAAATAAAGATCCTTTGGAAGACATTTGTTCTAATAAGGTGATCCAGAGAAATGGGACCCAAAGAAACCCCTGTAACTCTTAAAGTATAAGTCCTTTTATAAAATCATACGCATCATTCGAAAGAGGATAGTTACAAGTTTGTACAGGATTGTATAGGTTTTGACAATACAAGACAAGATAAGATACAAAACAAAAAAAAGTGTTAGTTAAAACTAACCCTTCAAGATGACTGCATGGACTGTGGAACAGCTGCGTTTCATAACTGAGCAATATTATGAGCATGGAAGAAGTGTAGTTTCAGCTCAAAGATCTTTCAAGACAAATTTTCAGATGTCAAAATCACCTTCTAAGAGCTGAAACTATACTTCTTCCATGCTCATAATATTGCTCAGTTATGAAACGCAGCTGTTCCACAGTCCATGCAGTCATCTTGAAGGGTTAGTTTTAACTAACACTTTTATTTTGTTTTGTATCTTATCTTGTCTTGTATTGTCAAAACCTATACAATCCTGTACAAACTTGTAACTATCCTCTTTCGAATGATGCGTATGATTTTATAAAAGGACTTATACTTTAAGAGTTACAGGGGTTTCTTTTGGGTCCCATTTCTCTGGATCACCCTTTATAATGGTATGAACGTAGAACCCTGACAACCTCTGACAAAAGTCATGAGGTTCATTCTTTATAGCGTTTTTATTAACATGCGCTTTTAGAATAATAATAATAATAATAATCTATACTATAATAAGAGAGCTGTCCGTCTGTCTGTCTGTCTGTCCGTCTGTCCGTCACACTTTCAGAAATTGTAAGAAAAAAATTCAGAAATTGTAAAAAAAATTCAGAAATTGTATTACGGGCGGCAATGTGAAGCTCAAGATTTTCATGACTGTGTTCTTTTCTGTAGTTTAGCAATGGGGGAAGGGTGGGGGTGGGGGTAATCGGGGATGGGTGGGGTAATGGGGAGGGGGGGGGTAATGGGGGAGGGGGTTAGCCCCCAAGTTGTATGAATGGGGGTGAGGAGGTTTTGGGAGATACCAGATTCAGAAATGTTGACACAATGTGAAGCTCAAAATTTTCACGGCTGGGTTCTTTTTTTGTAGTTTAGCCTGTCTAACCGTCAGCGAAGTGGCGGGAACTGTACTAGTAATAATAATAATAATAATAATAATAATAATAATAATAACTAAATGCGCATACCAATGTTAGACAGACTAATGATGACTGTGATATTTCAAGATTAAAATTTAGTGTAATTAATCTGAAAGACACGAATCGTCATTGAGAGGTATGGATATGCGATTGTAGTGAATACTCTTATTTTAGTTTCAAGATAAATGTTAATTTTACCGTCTTGAATTTCGGAATAGTATAAATTCATTTTAAATTAGTTACCCCATTATAATTCAATTGTGAACCACATTAATACTAATTTTATGTATACTATATTATTTTATTGTATGTAAACATACAATAATTATATATCACAATTGTCAGTTAATCATTTATATTCAAATATTTATTTTAATCTAATGCCATGTCCATTTTGCAAATAAATAATAGAAAACCAATGGTTATATTTTCCACCTTTGGTACTGTCGCAGTTTCGCCTAACGGACTCAATACGGCTAGTGAGATAATCACTGGTTGGCACTTAACTAGCGGCAGTGCTTATGGCTACATCATCCAGGTTAACCTATACCGGATAGATGCGCTACGGTCCCAAGCCGTAGCTTGCCTAGGCCGACGACGACGACGACGTAAACCAACAATTGGTGACCGGAGCTGGATTACCCCTTTACCCGAATGACTAGGACTAGACTGTAATGTCGTTCGTGCCATCACCCCCTTCACCCGAACGACTAGGACTAGACTGTAACGTCGTTCGTGCCCACCACCCCTTCACCCGAGCGACTAGGACCAGACTGTAATGTCGCTCGTGCCCTCTGCCCCTCACCCCTGCCCGTGCGCTCTGTGCCTGCGCTCGTCTCAACCTCCACTCCTTCGTTGGTAACTTGTCGTCTTGCTTGTACGTCAGCAAGCATGGGAGAAGATGCCTGACGACGCTGGTGCCATCTCCCACTTGAGCGTAAAGCTCCCCGTCTTCTGGCCGGGTGATCCATTTATTTGGTTCCACCAAGTGGAATCACAATTCAACTTGGGAAGGATCACCGCTAGCAGGACAAAATACGATCATGTTTTGTTCTCTCTACCAGCGAGCATCATCTCGAAGTCCGTGACGTCATCGTGTCTACTTCCACGAGTGAGGACCATACAACGATCTGAAGTCTGCCATCCTGTGCCGCACCACTGTCTCCGAGCGTGAGAAACTACATCAGTTAATCTCAAAAGAAGAACTTGGAGACCGTAAGCCCACTCAAATGCTGAGGGCTATGCAGTGCGCTCTAGGCGAACGCGCACAAACCTTCGATAAGGACATCTTTAGACAGTTGTTCTTGCAGAAACTTCCTCCATCAGCTCAGCGTGTCTTGGCCACTATGGATCCTGCTACTCCAGTTGATAAACTAGCAGAAACTGCCGACAAAGTAGTGAGATTGACACAGCTCCGGTCAACAACGTGAACACACAATCGGAACTGGAGTTGAAAGTGAAAGAGTTAAGTCAACAACTCAACCACGTTTGTTCTCTGCTACAAAATCAACGGCAAAGAAGCCATTCTCGGTCAAGATTTATGAAGAGGCATCGTTCGAGTTCGGGAAGATCTGCTTCTACCACGCGAAATTGGAAAGAAGGCTAGGAAGTGCATCTCCCCTTGCAATTTTTCGTCGGAAAACCCCAGCAGCGAGTCCTAATGGCGTCTAGTACTCGCACTGCCAACCTGTTATTCATAAAGGACAGGAACTCTGGTGTCAATTTCTTGGTCGATACCGGAGCGTCAGTCAGTGTATTCCCTCAAAAATCTGGTCATACGCACTCGGAATCTCCGCCTCTATACGCTGCTAACGGTTCACGCATACCCACGTACGGTACTCAGTCGCGTGAACTAAACTTGGGCCTTCACCGATCCTTCAAGTGGATTTTCATCTGTGCTCAAGTGCAGCATCCATAATCGGCGCTGACTTCCTCCAGCATTTCAAACTCCTGGTGGATCTTGACAAGCGACGCTTATGCGACCAGGCCACACTGCTTTCTGTTCTTGCCAAACAGGTTGCCCTTCCGGACGCCTCGAACTCTGCACTTTCCCTCGTTCCCCCTAATTCCATGTACCAGTGCCTTTTCCAACGATATCCAGGAATTCTTCAACCTATGCAGATGGGTGATACCATTAAGCACCATTACCCATCACATTACAACAAAAGGTCCCCCTGTGTTTGCAAAACCCAGACGTCTTGCCCCGGACAAACTGAAAGCTGCCAATCGGAATTCCAGCTTATGATAGATCTTGGGATAATAAGACCTTCCAAAAGCAGTTGGTCCTCTCCCCTACACCTGGTCCAGAAGAAGTCAGGAGACTGGAGACCATGTGGGATTACCGGTTTTTGAATTCGACAACCATCCCGGACGATATCCGGTACCAAATGTCCAAGACTTTACTTCTCTTCTCCACGGCAAATCTATCTTCAGTAAAATAGATCTCGTTAAGGCTTTCCACCACATTCCCGTAGAGCCTTCGGATATTCCCAAGACTGCAGTTTGTACACCATTTGGGTTATTCGAATTTTTGAAGATGCCGTTCGGGCTACGGAATGCTGCGCAAACCTTTCAGAGGTTTATAGATGAGGTCACCAGAGGCTTAGACTTTGTTTATGCCTACATCGATGATTTGCTTGTGGCCAGCTCAACGGAAGAGGAACATAAGGAACATCTTTCACTCCTCTTTCAACGCTTAGAACAATACGGTGTTACTATTTAATGCATCTAAGTGTGTGTTTGCACAGCCAACCTTGGAATTTCTTGGTCACACGATTCGCAGCACGGAATTACCCCCCTTCAGGACAAGTGTGAAGTGATAAAAAATTACCCTATGCAAGTAATCAGCGTGAGTTACGTCGTTTCTAGGTTTGGTAAATTATTACCACAAGTTCATTAAAAAACTGTGCCAGTGTTCTTGCTCCTCTACACGCTATGATCACACACAAACGCAAGGTAACGAAATTGGTATGGTGTAGCGATAGTTTACAGGCGTTCGACAATGCCAAAAATGCTATCAATAGTGCATTGTCTCTGTCATTCCTATCAGTGATGCCCCCCTAACTCTGACGGTCGATGCATCAGATGTTGCGATCGGTGGTGTGTTGGAACAAACCATTAACGGTCAACAAGCACCCATCGCGTTTTACTCGAAAAAGCTGCAGCCAGCCCAAACGCGTTATAGTGCTTTCGGACGTGAACTTCTTGCTATTTACTTAAACGTGAAGCATTTTCAACATTTCTTGAAGGCCGAGAGTTTGTGTTTTACCGACCACAAACCTTTGGTCACTGTCTTCAATAAAAACAGCTGTAACCACTCTCCCAGAGTCATCAGGCAACTCGATTATATCTCGCAATTTACCACAGATATCCGCCACATCAAAGGTGTCTTGAACACTCCAGCGGATGCACTTTCAAGAATAGAGATTACTTCTGTTACCCTCAGCTCTACACTGTGGAATGCTATTGCACAGGATCAAGATAAGGATACGGAACTACAAGACCTGCTCAGAGAAGACTCCACTCACTCACTTTCCCTCAAGAAAATGAGTATGCCAGGATTGTCTGTGCCCCTCTATTGCGACGTATCAACAGCTGCTATTCGCCCTTATGTCCCTCCATGTCACAGAAAAAGCAGTCTTCACGGATCTTCATAAGCCCTCCCATCCTGGTATCCGTGCTTCGCAACACCTGGTTACCTCTCGCTTTGTTTGGCCCTCAATGCGGAAGGTGTCAAACATTGGACCAAACGTGCCTTGCCTGCCAGCGTGCCAAAGTCCAAAGGCACACCAGGTCCCCCTTTGACGCATTTCCGCCCCATCCCAGCGATTTGAGGTAATTCATGTAGACATTGTTGGCCCTCTTCCAGTGATTCAAGGCCAACGTTATCTGCTCACCTGTCTCGACCGCTTTTCCAGATGGCCTGAAGCCATCCCACTTCCTGATATCCAAGCGGACACTGTTGCAAGAGCCTTTCTTCATGGATGGGTATCAAGATTTGGATTGCCGACAAAAGTCATCACTGACCAAGGTCGCCAATTTGAGTCTTCGCTTTGGAAGAAGTTTACCAGCTTTTGGGTACAGTACATGCGCATACCTGTGCGTATCATCCGCAAGCTAACGGCCTCGTCGAACGCTTCCATCGCCAGCTGAAGTCATCCCTTATGTGTCACGAAGACTCCCATTGGATGGATAAGCTTCCACTCGTTTGCTTGGTATTCGCTCTGCATTTAAGAGTGATCTGAAGACTACAGCGGCTGAACTAGTCTATGGAACAACACTGCGGCTACCAGGTGGCTACTTACTGCAGGGGATAAGTCATGCGATCCTACGGAATTCGCTCAAACACTTTCCTCTCACATGCAGTCCCTTCAGCCTGTTCCCCCTCGATTGACTAGCCAACAGAACACTTTATTTCCCCAGCCCTCCAGTCTTGCACCCACGTTTTCGTTCGTGTACCTCCCAAAACGGCCTCTCCAATGTCCATATGACGGCCCTATGAAGTTCTCCGATACGCGCAAATCATTTCTCATCCAGCGCGGTTCCAAGGTCGACAAGGTTTCTATCGATCGTCTTAAGCCTGCGTTTTTGGAATCAACCTTAAGTGAGGTACAAGTAGCTACCAAAAAAGGTTCAGCGGAAATCTGTGTCGTTCGGAACTCTTTTGAACTTCCTCTCTGGTGGGGGAGTGTGTAGTGAATACTCTTATTTTAGTTTCAAGATAAATGTTAATTTACCTCTTGAATTTCGGAATAGTATAAATTCATTTTAAATTAGTTACCATTATTAATTCAATTGTGAACCACATTAATACTATTTTATGTATACTATATTATTTTATTGTATGTAAAACATACAATAATTATATATCACAATTGTCAGTTAATCATTTATATTCAAATATTTATTTTAATCTAATGCCATGTCCATTTTGCAAATAAATAATAGAAAACCAATGGTTATATTTTCCACCTTTGGTACTGTCGCAGTTTCGCCTAACGGACTCAATACGGCTAGTGAGATAATCACTGGTTGGCACTTAACTAGCGGCAGTGCTTATGGCTACATCATCCAGGTTAACCTATACCGGATAGATGCGCTACGGTCCCAAGCCGTAGCTTGCCTAGGCCGACGACGACGACGACGTAAACCAACACGATATTAGTTCTTCCATTTTTTACATTTTATCCTCTGTAGTTTCTAATATACAGGGTGTCCCAAAAAAAACTATATACTCTTTATAGCATCATATATTTTATAATTTAAAAAAAAAAACCAATATATTGTTATAGCAATTGCCAATGAAAGGTAAATTAGTAATCTAAGTGATCAAAATGTTATAGCGAGTTGTTTGCATATAAAATTTAATTAACTATGCCAAGTGCTCAAAATGTTCTCCGGCGGCATGAATGCACTTTTGAATGCGTCGACTAACTGATTCGCAGACATGGACTAATGTGGATGCTGTGATGGTCCCCACTTTTCCCTAATTGCATCCTTAAGGTGTTCGAGTGTTGCGGGTCTTGTACCATAAACTGCATCCTTCAGGTAGTCCCACAAGTAAAAATCAAGTGGAGTCAAGTCCGGTGAACGTGGAGGATACTCAACGCTTCCTCTTCGTCCTATCCAACGGTTAGGCAACGTTTCATCGAGGTACCTTCTGACATCACAATGATAATGAGGGGGGGCTCCATTTTGTTGAAAGTAAAAGTCGTCGTTTCCAAACAACTTCCGAACTGCAGGTATAATTTCTGTCCGCAGCATGTCGAGATATGCGGCAACGGTAACTGTCCCATTAAAGAAAAATGGTCTAACCAAACCCCTGGATGATAACCACACCATGCTGTTAATCCTGGTAAATTAACATGTTTATCCACATAAACGTGTGGATTATCAAGTGACCAGTACCTGCAGTTGTGTCGATTTACTGTGCCATTCAGCTTGAAGGTAGCTTCATCAGACCACACGATTTTGTTGTATTGAAAGTGCATTCATGCCGCCGGAGAACATTTTGAGCACTTGGCGTAGTTAATTAAATTTTATATGCAAACAACTCGCTATAACATTTTGATCACTTAGCTTACTAATTTACCTTTCATTGGCAATTGCTATAACAATATATTGGTTTTTTTTTTTAAATTATAAAATATATGATGCTATAAAGAGTATATAGTTTTTTTTGGGACACCCTATACTATTGAGCTAAATGTGTCTGTGTGTATGTCCCCTTTTTTCGAACCGCGCACAGCCTAAACGGCACATCGGAAAATTCTGCAACCACCACCAACTGATAGCCCATGAGCTGACGATATGCTCTCTCAAGTTTCCCGGTCCTAGGTGACTAGGTCACCGGTTAGTGGGTCCGAAGGCCCCAGCACCGTGATAAAACTACAGAAAAGAACGCAGCCGTGAAAATCTTGAGCTTCGCATTTATACTGTGATATATATACTGCTACCCGCCCTCCGGGAAGCAGTATAATGGGGAGAGGGGTGGGGTAATTGGGGGAGTGGGAGTGGGGGTAATGGGGAGAGGTGGGGTAATGGGGGAGTTGGGGAGAGGGGTGGGGGTAATGGCTTTTTTACTTTTGTGTGTGGGGGTAATGGGGGAGTGGGGGTGGGAGGGTAATAGAGTAGAGGGGTGGGGGTAATGGCGTTTTTTAAAATTTTGTAGCTTAGCCACTTCTTCCTATGAGGGCCTCATATAATATAATAAAAAAATACATGAAAAAGTGAAAAAAATGTCTTTTTCTCTTTACATTTGTGATTCAATATTGGATAGCCCGAAAAGACTCGCAATTTAATTGGGATATTAAGCTCCATTCTTTCATCGATTTGCAGTCATGATTCATTACAATTTTTGTAATTATATTGCCGATATTTTATAAAGTATTGGTGGTTACGATTGTATCATCCAGTGATATGCCATATATATGAGATATATGTGATATGCCATACTGCTACGTAGCAGTATATGTCACAGTGCTACCCCCCCCCCCCCCGGGGGTAGTGGGGGTGGGGGTAATGGGTAGAGGGCTGGGGGAGTGGGGGTGGGGTAACGGGAGGGGGTGGGAGTAATGGGGGTAAAAACGTTTTTTACTGTGTGTGTGTGTGGATAATGGGAGAGTGGGGGGTAATGGGGAGAGGGGTGGGGGTAATGGGGGTAATGGCGTATACAGCAGTATACGTATTTCAGTGCTACCCGCCTGGAGGGCCAAGTCGTACAACGGTCGCGAGCGATAGCGAGCTAATGCTTGTAAAATCTATAAATCTATCTTACGAGTATATAGCACAAAATCTATCGTTATCATCATAAAGATAACGGGAAAACGTCTAAAAATATATTTACTCTTTCTTTCTATACGAATGTTGTTCTTCAGCCAAGGGTTATAAAGAAAGTGAATCAGAACGTTTGAACCATAACAATGCATGGTTACGTGTAATAATTATTAATTTCGCTTTAAAATTTAAAACATACGTTGCTATGGAAACTGTTGCGTACTTTGTACATTATTTGAAGTAAATCTCCCTCTAGTGATGGTTTGTCTATTCTCTGTTTCAGTATTTTTAGAAAACTGTAAAGCCGGTCGCACACAGGATCGTCTTGCGACTCACGACTGACGACTTGGGCCCGACCCAACTCGTGAGTCGTGAGTGAGTTGGAATAAAGGAAAAGTAAAATTTTGATCAGTTTATAAAAGACATTGAATTCTCCGTGTGTATATACACGGGGTGTTTATAAAGTCCCTATCTATTTCAGTGAAAACGTAGCAAAAAGGGTAAAATTCAATAACAATATAATAGAAGGCATACATTTAATGAACACTTAAGCATATGATTCTACATGAGCACCATCAGTATCTCTACAGAGTTCGAATCTGTCAGCAGCATTGCGGAACACATTTTGGAGCATGACAGGGATTATTTTTGTAACTGCTGTTACGATATGAGCACGTAAATCTTGCAGATCTGTAACCCTCGTTTGATAGACGTTTGATTTGATAAAGCCCCATGCAAAGAAATCCAAGGGCGTTACGTCAGGAGATCGAGCCGCCCAGGGCCTGCTGCCTCCACGTCCGATCCACCGATTTGGAAATCGTTCATTTAGGTACTCCTGAACAATGTTTGCGTAATGACAAGGTGCCCCATCTTGTTGAAAGACGACGGTGTTTAAAATGCTATCTGAATGAAGCTGAGACATTTACGTGCTCATATCGTAACAGCAGTTACAAAAATAACCCCTGTCATGCTCCAAAATGTGTTCCGCAATGCTGTTGACAGATTCGAACTCTGTAGAGATACTGATGGTGCTCATGTAGAATCATATGCTTAAGTATTCATTAAATGTATGTCTTCTATTATATTGTTATTGAATTTTACCCTTTTTGCTATGTTTTCACTGAAATAGATAGGGACCTTATAAACACCCTGTATATAACAGAAATAAACTATACGGTATATTGGGATATACGTAATTGTGTTATTATCTAAAATCAATTTTTCGCAAGTTTAATGGCTTATAGAATGAACATTACAAGTTCAATTAAAATGCAGCTTACACAATAGAATAACCATATATATATATATATATATATATATATATATATATATATATATATATATATATATATATATATTATATATATATATATATATGTGTGTGTGTGTGTGTGTGTAGAGAGAGAGAGAGAGAGAGACTCCTGATATCTCATCTCTTCGTCACAAAGATCAATTCAGTCTGTTCTGCCCTTGATTTTAGATGATTATTGATCTGCATATTTGTTCACCATCTACCTCTCTCGACCTTTCCTCTTAAAAATGGAAATAAACACAAACCATAAATGGCTCAGACAACCAAAGCATAGCTACGGAATGTAGATGAGTGTATGAAAAAAAATTGTAGTTGGCGATATTCGATAATTTACTTTCCCGACTTTTGGCGAATTTTTTTTCCATTAAAAAGTGTCCCTCAAAAGTAATAGAAAATGGGATATGTCTGAGAAGAACAGGTTCACATCCAGAAACCGATATCTTGGACCCCAGAAAATTACATGAAAATTGACTGGAAAGCAAATGCCTTAGACTTCAAGCAATAATAATAATAATAATAATTTTATTGTTTTATGCTACATATATGAGTCGTACAAAAGGTATACAGAGAGTGACATATAAGAACACACATCTATATATAATTATATATATATATATGATAGTGCGACAGGTAATGTATTCCTAAGCATATGTCTGGACAATAATACGTAATACAATAAACGATATGAAACGATATTAACAGCAATACAACAACAACAATAATAATAATAATATCAATATTATAATTTATTATTGTTTTTATGCGAGTTGATGAGACCATCTGTTGCTACAGGAAGCACACGTACAAACGGACATATATCATAGTATATAAAAATTATAATATATATATATATATATATATATATATATATATATATATATATATATATATATATATATATATATATGTGTGTGTGTGTGTGTGTGTGTGTGTGTGCGTGTGTGTACACTCAGATTTGACGGACTCCTGGGGGGGAGGGCCTGAAAGTTATGCTCTAGACCAGGGGTGTCCAACCTTTTTTCATGATGGGCCATATTTCAATTAATGACCCAGTGACCCACACCGAGGACCAGTGTGCAAATTTTAGATAAAAATTTATTTTAAAATTAAATTTTATTGAAATAAAATATGACATTACATAATGAATTTTCAGTATCCGCCAGCCGGGCCTGATACAAATCTTTGGCAGGCCGAACTCTGGCCCGCGGGCCGTATGTTGAACAAGCCTCCTCTAGACTGCATTATGCGCTCCATATTAAAAACATTTGCTTTATCAGTCGATATGTGATCGTTTTCCAAGAATGCTGAAATCGGTTATTTTATTTATATCTTTATTATTTTTTTATTTTATTTATTTATTTTTTTTATTAATAACGATTTTTTTTATTTTTTGAAAAAAGGTGCCGGTCCTGCGTACCTTTGCGTACCGCCAGAAAAAGAAACACTGACTGCATATAAGTATTCAGCTAAGATTATACCTCCGTAGTTGTTTGGATATTAGACGCTGAAATATAATTAAATATAATTAATATAATTTAAATATATTAATATTATTAATATCAATATTATTAATACAATATTAATAATAATTAATTATTAATAGAATCAATGTAAATATAATAAGACTGTACATCATATAATTATTAAATAATATATAATTAAAATTGTATAAATATATGATAAAACACCTTGCTTGCCAAGGCATCCCAACAATCTTAAATACCTTGACCTTGCTCATAATTGGTTTTGTTTTACAGGTTATTATTATTTTTGCTTAGCTGCAAAGAAATATGGAAATACATTGGAACGATGAAAAAGTATTTAGTTTAATTTTGTTAGTTGAAATAAGACAGGCGATACAGAGTTACGACTCGTATGAGTTGATGAATTTGTCTTTGGAAGATTTTTAATGTCCAAGATTGTTTCTTCTCTTGATCAAGTGAATTCCAAAGATTTGAACCCAGTTGAGGATAAGGATCGAGTCGAACAATCTAAACTTCTAGAGAATAAATTAGAGTTTTCTGATGTACGTGTCTAATTGTCGTATGTTAAAGCGGTGTTGTATTTGGGAGATTAATATTCTGTTTTGGATGATTTCTGGTGAAGTATCGTGGACGATTTGATACGAATAGGATGCAATGTTTAGTTTGTAGATTTCTCCGAGTTTGAGAATTTTTAATGTTTGGAACGTTTGATCTGTACCTTCATTATGCTCGTTCGATTTATAGATTTTCCTTAGTAATCATTTTTGAATTACCACCAATGGTAATATTGAAGTGTGCTTCCATAAACACTAATGCAGTATTGTAAGTGTGGGTACACCATGGTGACTAATAATAATAATAATAATAATAAGAAGAAGAAGAAGAAGAAGAAGAAGAAGAAATCCATTACGCGGAATTCCTTGTAATAATTATTCCTAACTGTACGAACATCCTTGTTTTGTTACCTTGAATGTAAATTCTTAGAAGAAAAATTAAAGTCTTCTATTAAACAGAAAAATTTATTTTTGTTGCGTATAAACACACAGAAGTTGATTATAGTTTCGACAACCTGCATGCCTAGAATGCTAAAAAGAAGGAAATAGACCATGCTCAAAGTCTAAAATTTGAGGAATCACATCTGTGAAGAAATAAAACCGTGGAAATTGTTAACCGACACACGAGCTCAAGTTATTAGTTTATTTACATTTTTTAACCTTTGAAGTTGCTTGTTTTTGTGCTTTATTTGCATTATTATTTAACCTCCGATTACATTATATATAACTTTGCTTATTTATGAGTACTTTGTTTGGGTCTGAACTTTGGAAAAGTAAAAGAAATGGGAGGATCATTACTTGTAATGCTAAAAATGGTCCCAATTTGAACAGCGGCGAGTGAAAGAACGAACAAAACAACATACGGTCCCTGTATGTTAGTCATGTTGTTCATATAACGGCACAAATCTATCTGTCTATGTATGTATGTTGGTCTACTACAGGATGAATTTCACAGTAAAACACGTGAAATGAATGATGATGTAAACTCACAAGGAAAAGGAAAAATGACTCCAAGGTCTTTCGTGTATTCAGAAGTACTCCTCGGCAGAGATTCCCCGACGAGGTGTACTTCGAATACACAAAAGACCTTGGAATCATTTTCCTTTTCCTTGTAGGTTTACATTTAATATATTATATATATATATATATATAACCTCGTTGCAGTTTCCAAGTGTTGGTCTCTCTTCACACGAAGGTCAAACTTGTGGCCCCCGCCTTTAGGCCTGGTGCTTGGTGAAGGGGCGAGTTGCTCTCTTGCACTCTCTAACCGCACATAGCCAGGTACACCCGGCTCATCTTGTACCGTCCAGAGCCCAAGCATCTAGTCTTCTCTTGAAGACTTCAACTTTGACGCCTGTAAACATTTCTCAGTTTCTTTGGAAGCTGGTTAAAAAGTCTTGGCCCCCCTAACAACCAAACTATTTTCCTCCAGTGTTGAAGAGGTCCCTTGTCGGATCTTTAATTTGGGACCACTACACATTCTGCCTTTCCTAATTTTCCAGCGTTGTGTAGATGGTAATTGGGTTTAGTTTTGAGGTTTGTACCAGTTTCTCGATCATTTTCCATATGTAGATTATGGTGTACCTCTCTCTTCTTCTTTCCAGGGAGTACAGATTTAGTTTTCGTAGTCTTTCCCAGTAGTTGAGTTTCTTTTCAGCCATCAATCTTGGCTGTGAAATGTCTCTGAGTTTCTTCTAGTTCATTAGTTTCTTTTTTATTATGGGACGTAAAACTGAGCAGTATTCAAGTTTTGTGGTTGAGTTGATGATCGGTGTTTTCAGCATGGGAATCAGTGCTGTCTTGTCCATTCTTTTGAACGTTCTCAGTACCTGTTCCGCGACTCTTTTTGCTTTCGCTATTTGATTTTGTGTCTCGAATTCCATATCATCGGTCATTATAACCCCAAAAATCGATCGCTTTCGTGCTTCTCTGAATTTCCTGTCTAGCTGGAGCATAATATGCAGTCTGTTTAAGTTCCTCATTTCTACCATATCTCAAGAGCTGAAATTTTCGGTGTTAAATGTCATGTTGTTGTCTTCGGATCATTTGTATATTTTGTTCGTGTCCCTCTGCAAGGCCTCCACCTCTTTTGCATCGCTGATTTTTCTGCTGATCTCTTATATCGTCTGCAAAGAATGTTCTATACTGTTGCTGTTTACTCCGCTGTCTGTCTGTTATCATGATAATGACTCGGCCAGTACTGTACCTTGTGGTACTGAGCTGCGATTCCGAATTTGGACGACCTGTGGACGTTCTCTGAAGAAGTTGTAGATCCATTTTCCCATTTTCCTTGTTATTTCCATATGTTTCATTTTATGTGCTATTATACCATGATCACATTTGTCGAAAGCTTTAGCAAATCCATGTATATGACATCGTAGTTTTCATTGCCTTCAAGTGCATCTAGGATATTGTTAAAGTGTTCAATACGTTGTGATAGGCATGATCTTCCTGATCGGAATCCGTGCTGATTTTCGTTGAATCTTTCCAGTGTCTCCAAGAAGTCGTAAATTTTCTCTCTACCTATTCCTTCAAATTCTTTGGTGCGGTGGGACGTCAAAAACATTGGTCTATAGTTCTTTGCTTGAGATCTATCCCCTCCTTTATATATAGGGATAATTTTGCTCTTTCAAGATGCTCGGTATTTCCCCAGTGTATAAGGATCTTCTCCATATCCAGTACAAGAATGTAGCTATTTCATTTTTATAGTTTTTTAATCACTAATGTGTTCCATTTGTCCGGACATGCAGCTGAATGTGATTTCATTTGTCCTATAGCTCGCGCTACATCTTCTGTGGTAAACTCAAAATCTGTTATACGTACAATCTCCTTGCAATTTCTCTTCAAAGAATGCATCTATATCAGGTTCATACTCGGCTCTCATTGTTTCAGATATTTCTTTTAGATCGTCTGTTAGTTCATTATTTCCTTTCCTTAAGGGCCCGATAGTGGCGCGCGTTTTTTTTCCCTTTTCGCATAGCTACAGAAGTATTTTGGATTTTCCTTTATTGCTTTTACCGCCTTTTCCTCTTCCCTTTCTGTGTGGCCCTTAATCAGGGTTTGTATTTCCCTAGCGATACTCTCCAGTTTTTCTTGCATTACTTTCTGGCAATGTTGTCTTTGCAATTAGCTAACTCGCCGCTACTCTCTTTCTTTTGCGGAATATTCTCCTCTTTTGCCTCTTAACCAGTTCCTCTTTAATCTTTAAGATGAGTTTCTGTGACAGATATTCGACGAATTAGTGGTGAAAGATATACTTTCCAACAAGATGGAGTCCCTGCTCACAGAGCACACCAAACTGTCACATTCCTTGAGAACGAAACACCGGATTTTATCGAACCCAATATGTGGCTGGCTAGTAGCCCCGATCTTTCACCACTAGATTATAGTGTATGGGAAGCCCTGAAGTCAAAGTTTACATCCCTGGTACCAATATAAGAGACATAGATGAACTACGCGAAAGAATTCTGCTCGGCTGGGAGAAGGTGTATCAACGATATGTAAACAGGTGTATTGATCAGTCGCGTCCACGTTTGGAGGACTGCGTTGAGCAGGAAAGGGGACACATCGATCAACTTCTCAATTAATACGAAAAACATGCTAAGGTAAGCATCTATGAAGTTTGGGAGCTCTAGTCCCCTTACTTTTTTTACGACAGTTATCTTTAAGGGGTCACTTTTTCTTACCAACCCTGTATATATATATATATATATATATATATAATATATATATATATATATATATATATATATATATATGACACTTTTGTTGAGTTTGAACGACGGTTCAGGATCGACCTGCAGTCGACCCCTCTGCAGCATCCCGCCTCATTTGCGGGATTTGGTGAAGGAGGGAATTGCTGGCTGATCTCCTCTTTCCCTCGTAGCCAGCCACGCATGGTTGGTCAGGGACTTTGCACGAGAATCTGTCTAGCTGGTTCTTGAAGTTATTCAGGTCGGTGTGCTGGAGATTCCTCACTTCTTTTGGAAGGACATTGAAAAGTTTTGGGCCCGTATTCTGAGGGTATTTTCCATCCTCGTTTTCATGCTTCCTTGTCCCACCGCAGCTGGGACCGTACAAAATGTGCCTCTTCTCTCATTCCAGTTTGTTTCTATTTCATTTCTGAGGTTAGGGACAGAGCCCTCAAGTAGTTTCCATATGATATTATTGTGTACCGCTCGCGCCTTCTTTCAAGAGAGTAGAGTTCCAGGGATTGTAGTCGAGACCAGTAGTCTTCACCTTCCGTTTCCTCTATCTTAGACGTAAAAGTCCTTTGTATAGCTTCAATGTTCACAATGTCTCTTTTTCTGTGTGGGCTTGTGAGTACTGAGCAATACTCAATGTTGGTAGGACTAGACTCTTCCATAATTTGAGCATGATGTTTACTTTTCTGCTGCAAAAGCTCCTCCAGATAATTCCCATTATTTTTTCTAGCCGTTGTGATTTTGATTTTATAGTGCTCTCTGAATTCTGCATCCGACGACATTATTACTCCAAGATCCCTGACTTGTGGATTTGGTGTTATCTGTTTGGCTTGCAGAGTTTTGTACCCTTTTTTCTGTAGCTCTTTGTTATTACCATATCTTAGAAGTTGGAATTTTTCTTCGTTGAACTTCATATTGTTGCCTTCTGCCCACTGGAATAATGTTTCATTGTCGTTTTGTAATTTGTAATTTGTAATTTTGTCATCTTCGTTCAATATTTCCTTACATATCTTTGTGTCATCTGCGAAGCATGATGCAATACTGTCCTTAATATCTGCATCAATATCTGCAATCATTATTATGAACAGCAAAGGAACTAATACTGTCCCTTGTGGGACAGAGCTCACGACTTCCGAGACTTCCGATTTAACTCCGTTTACCACCACCCTTTGCGTTCTTTGCGTCAAGAAATTAAATATCCACCTTCCTAGCTTTCCAGTAATTCCTGTATTCTTAAGTTTGTGTTCTATGATTCCATGGTCACATTTATCGAAGGCTTTAGCAAAGTCCGTATATATTACATCAATGTTTTGTCCTCGACACAATGTTTCTAATATTTTCTCCTGGTGGTCTAGTAGCTGTGACAGGCATGATCTTCCGCCCTGAAGCCATGTTGATTTGGGTTGTATAAGTCTTTTTCTTGTAGGTAGTAGGTAGGTTTGCCTCTAATTATGAGTTCAAAACACTTTATAAGGTGTGAGGTGAGAGCCACTGGCCGATAATTTTGGGCATTGCTCTGTTACCACCTTTAAATAGGGAGGCAATGTTCGCATTCTTTAAGGGGATTGGAATTTGTCGTGTGTCGAGTGATTTCCTCCATAGTAAGTATAGCGGTTTTGCAATACTCTCTTTGCATTTCTTCAGAAATGTTGCACTCCATGTGCCTGGCCCTGGCGCTGAATTGTCTCGCATCTGTGGTATATATATATATATATATATATATATATATATATATATATATATATATATATATATATATATATATATTAGGGTGATGCAAAAGTGGGGGAGTAAAATTTTTTTGTTTCAAATTTTTGAGATACCCTCTCATTTGGTTTAATTTGGTGGAAAAATGATCCTGGGGAAATTTCGGGTCAAAATTCGAATATTTGGAGGTCGTGCCCGCCATTTGAAAATTTGCTGATTTCCATGACACCCAGGAGGTACAGCAAGCGTCACGTTACTTTTTTTTTGAGTGGAAGTTCCCCACGAGGTCTATCAAACCACCTTCCTCTTTTCCATTTGTTCATAAAACAGATACAATACAATAGATATTTACAATAGATACATAGAATGGATATACTCGTAAATTTTACTGTTGCGTCAAAGATACGAGAGTTTTCTTAGTTTGTCCGGAAGCTTCTTCCGATAATTTGATACAACTTGCAGTAGATATTGCTTCTGTTGTTCATCATTGGTAATTAATTTGTTATAATCTTCAATCAATTTCACTCCTCTTTCAGCAATATCATTAACAACTTTCATGTGATTCACTACGTTCTTTGCAACCCAATAACTCTCATCGAGAAGCCAATCTTCTACTGGTTTGCTCAAGAACGTTGAAGACAATCCGAGTATACTGAAGAAGGACTTTGTGTTAGCAGTTACAAATCTTCAAGCTGCTTATTGTCAATAGTTTTGATGTCTATTTGTGTCTTCTTTGGAGGATCTGGCTCCGAAGATTTTGTAAGAGCCTCCTTCATTTTTCTTTTGGTGTCAAAGCTGATTTTATCATCAAAGAAAGCCAATGCGATCAACTCTTCTGAGAGATACCACAAATGATTCTTGAATTTTTCTAAAGCAGCATTTGCTAGTTGTTCATTTGTGCTTTTGTAGCTGTGAAGATTCTTGAGAAGACTCAGATCATTTCGTGGAGCACTTGCTGCGCAGGGTGCTGAAAACCAATGCTTAATATAATTGAAACAGAAAACCAACAAATTTCTTTTAGATTTCTTTCTTCTATTGCTGTTATTTTGAACTGACTTTTGAACATAAAGATTTTCATTGAATAAATGACTTTCGCCATCCAACGGGCTCTATGATAAGCCCCAGGCTTCCTGAATTTTATTCCAGTCGTTGGAGTACCGCCAAGCAAGATGATTGTCAGTTCCAATAACTCTCTGTAATCGTCGCGAGGTTGATCTTCATTGATTTTTCTTGCTGCAAAGTTGATGATTTCCTCTTTTTCCTTTTGTGGATAATTTTCTAATTTATCGTATGAAGTTAGATTAATCTTATTCCAGTTTGTTTTGAATCTTTTGAATAACTGAATGTCAGGGCCTGATGAAGCCTGTAATGCAGGGGATACCACTGCTTCCAACATGATTTCAAGGATATGGTGTCGACAAGGACACCACAACAAATCTTTCTCCATTTTCTGTTCAATTAGGACACAAGCTCCGTTTTTACGACCTGTGTTCGATGCAGTTGTATCGAAACACATGCCTTTTACCTTATCTATTAGATTCCAATCAATGATCGCCTGATGTACTGCATTTGCAGTATCCTTTCCTGTGCCATGATCTATATTTGGCACTCCAAGCAGTTGATCTTCTCCACTGCCAGAGATTAGGACTGGCAACCGATCAACAACCTCATTCCCGGTAATGTCTTCGAGGAGTTTGCCATCCCAATGAACAATCAAGGGTTTGTCAGCTTGAAATTCTTCTTTCAAGTTTTCACTGAACTTCTTTCTTGATTTCTGTCTTGCCCTGCGAATCGATGAGTAGCTAACATTGTAATTCTCTGGATCTTTTCCAACATTTGCGATCGTTGGAATAATTATTAAAGAGGCTGATCGGTCGCTGATCTTAGCAACATCCAATGAGGAAAGCAGATTTTCATTCATAATCTTGAATTATTTTCTTGGAAGGCCTTTTTGGATGTTGAGGGCACTTCCAGATCTACTTCTTCTTCCGTAGATGCAGGTGAATCACTGCAGGAACTGCTGCTGCTTGCAAGAACAACTGTTTCATCAAATGCACTTGATTCATGTAACCTTTTCTTATCCATTTTTTCATGTCTCTTCGCAGCTTCCTTTCGACGTTTTTCTTCATCCTTATCAACTGCCATCATTTTACCCTTTCGACCTTCCCTTTGTAGCCGTAGAAACTCTCTATCTTCCTCAATAGTTATTAACTCGTTAGCATTTGCATGCGCAATATCAAAGAGTCCATCCAATTTTTCTTTCCATGTATTCTCTTTCTCTATTGAAAACTTCGATTTTTTTCCTTTGCTCTTTTTCAGCCCTTGCCACTCATCATACAGTTTATTTAATTTCTTCACAACATTACATTTCTGGGTTGTTGGTATTCCTGCTCTCTGCCACACTTCCAATACATCATTAACGGTTGAAGTTAATGCTTCTCTGACAGTTTCATTCTTGATATGTTTATAATTCATGAATAAGGAAATTACTTCTTTCTTTGATGGAAGCTTACTTTGATTCAATTTATCTATTTGTTGACCGATCAGCCAGATATCTGTTGAGCTTCTTGGTCTCATTTTTGTCACAATTAAGATAGAGGAAATAGAAGAGAAATTGAGGCGGAGAGACTCACTGATATAGCACCTCTCCTGGACACTGCCACAAGCACACTGCGATACCGATTTCCTTGAACGCTATTTGCTCATATACGCATCACCTACCACTCTGCCTGCAGCAAACCTGCACAAAACCTGCAACCTGCAACAAACCTGCAACAAAAATAAGAACAAATTCAAAAAATTTGATTTTACTCTAATTTTTTGTAATTTTCAAATTTTCAATTGGCGGGCGCGACCTCTGAATGTTATTTGTTTGACCTGGAATTTCTCACAGGGTGTTTTTGTGACAAATTGGAACAAATGAGGGGGTATCCCTAAAAATCCACGATGGTCATGATTTGTGCATCACCCTAATATATATATATATATATATATAATATATATATATATATAATATATATTATATATAGAGAGAGAGAGAGAGAGAGAGAGAGAGAGATTGTAGACACCAATCGACCAGGGAAATACCCCGGAGAGGACGTTAGACAGGAGACAGGGCGTGCTGGATCTCCCGTTTCTCTTGTCATTGTCCTCCTTAGCTGATATTTTTCGTGTCTCATCTACCTTGTGAGCAGTCCAGAATGCTCTCAAACACACACTTCTTTTCCTACTCCTCATTAAACATACACGCATCTTACACACTACGCAATCTTTTCAAAATTAAAAAAAATAATGGCATTGTCTTCAAGAGCCTCAGAGTCGCCTGAGAAGGAGACCATAAATATCCCCACTTCCGGTTCTCCCGCTGTCAATATCGGGAACGCAGACCAGGGGAGAGGGGTTGGTTCTGCTACTGCCCATTCGAGATGTCCTAGGCCTCTGCCTGATTCACTTTTCATAAACTCCTGCAACATTCGTAGCCTTTTCTCAAATTTTCAATCTGTTAAGCACCACCTCTCCTCCTCAAAACCTCACCTTCTCTTCCTCACTGAAACTCAGTGATCTGCGACGAATGACAGCAACTCCTTTTCTGTACCCTCCTACTTTCTCTATACTCAATTTCACTCCAAAGGTGGATGTTGCATATATGTACGCAACGACCTAACTTCCTCTCGTATTCCGGAACTTGAGTCCTCCGAATTTTACACCCTCTGGCGACGGCTTACATGCCAATCTCAAACTAAATGCATCTGCGCTGTCTACTTCTCTCCTAATTCTACTGACCATCCAAAACTCTTTGACTACCTCATTTTCAAAGTGGAGTACATTCTATCCCACTCTCCTTTTGCTGAAGTCTCCATTTTAGGTCATTTCAATGTTCACCACCACTTTTGGCTTTCCTCCCATTTCACTGACATCCTTGGTGAACTAGCTTACAACATCTCTATTCTGAATGACCTCGAGCAGATTATACAGCACCCTACTCGTATCCCTGATCGCTTTGGAGACAGGCCCAACATTCTGGATTTATTTCTCACTACTCATCCATCTTATTGTCAAACTTTTCTCTGTTGGGCTCTTCCGATCACAATCTTATACCTGTTTCCTGTCCTATCGCTCCAATTCGGCCTTTGGATCCTCCCAAAAGGAGATGCCTTGGCACATAGGTAGTACTTCTTTGGTTTCCCATGGAATGATTACTGCTTACGGGGTCCCTCCCAGTGCGTTAAGCGCATCACGGATGCGATTCTTTTGGGCATGGAGTCATACATTCCATATTCTTTACCAACTAGCAGACATGGGGCTGAGGCCTGGCCTCGGCCTCGAGGCCGGCCTCGGGCATATTTTACAGGCCTCGGCCTCGAGGCCAGCTGAAAAGTGGAAAGGCCTAGTGACTTTCGTGAGGTCTTAGTAAATCCTGATTTGTTTTGTTCTGTAATTTTTAACCCCCGCTAGTGTTGGGGTGGAGATTCTTCAGGTGGGCGCGGTCGGGGTGGATATTTTTCAGGTAAGGATCATGACTTGACAGGTGACTGTATGTGGCGGCATACTTTGATAAATATTATTCAGACAGGTGATTAGTCAGGCGGCAGTCTTTGATAAATACTATTCAGTTAGGTGACCAACGGATAAGTGACAGGTCACTGTGACGTTAGTTAGGTACATAAATATTATATATGTCGCGGTATATAAATATTATTCAGTAGTCAGCAGTAGACCAACTGACTTAATGTAGCAAAACTAGTGTGGGAAAGCAATCTATCAGTTGGTCATCAGTTGAACTGAGCTCATATAATGTGTTTGTGTTATTTATGTGCATAAACTATTGTACTGTATCTATTTCTATAACAAAAAATAGGCCAAACTAGAGAAGAATACCACTTGGTATACTGATAACTAGCTACTAGCGTCGATAATTTTGTTTTTCCCCTGTCGTAAATTCTAACATACAGTATAAACTTCTAAATAATATGATTTGAAATGAATATCGGATGCAAACAATAATTTTACTAATATCGGCATTATAACTGAGATGTAAATTGTTACACTAGTGTTTGCAAATAATTTTTTCGGTCTTTTTCATTTACTTTAATAATATAAAGTATTATACATATAACTTTAAAAATGTCTGATAAATAATGGAAAATATCAGGTGCAAATATACTCTTGAATCATATTACATATGTAACATTTTGAAATATCAGGTGCAAATATATTCTTAATATTATCGTTATTATATTAATATCGTATATATAATTAAAATTTAATTATATAGTAATGGCATGATATAAACTTCATACCTATAGGCCTACCATACATCAGAAACATCTTTCACATACAGTACAAGCTACAATTACATTAATGATCTTTGGTAGACTTTAAGACCACAATTTCTTATTGTCAAGATACATAAAAATGCAAAACTTTAAAAAAATAAGGCATCTCCAAATGTAGCTCTATTTGCAATGCTCACTAGAGTCGCTAATAATTCACTGGTCTACAGCCAAAATGCTTCGGAAATAAAAGTAGTCAATCTTTACTAATTTTGGGTCACTGAATACGAAAATGATGCCTAAAATTGCCAATTGGCTCTATTTATAAAGATATCAGGCAACCCTGCACCCTACTAACTGGACTGCATCTGTCGCATTGACTCTACTGCGCATGCGCATAGTTATATTTTTTATTTTAATAAATTAATGTAAATATATACATATATATAAAATAAAATGTAATTTTAAATTTATCTATTACATTATGTATTTGTAAATTATTTATTAAAAAATAGATTGGATCATTTTAACATATTGCTTCCCATAATGTTTTTGATATTAATATAAATGGAATACTAACCTAACTTAATCTTACCTAATTTAAAATTATTAAAATGCAATGTAATTATATTAATTTATTAAAATAAAAAAATATATAACTACGCGCATGCGCAGTAGAGTCAAGGCGTCGATGTGTCACAGGCGTCTACATATTACCACAGCATCAGTTCATTCGCCGAAGTCATACAGTGCACCCTTGTAAAACTCTTTTTAGTGTTTGCTTTTGAAACTGAATTTTTTTCAGCCTAATTTGAACAAAGATGCCTCGTAATTGCGTGAATAGTGTACATAACTTCTATTATGTTTGTGGAGAATTGACTTTTGCATCACAAAAGCGTGCTATAACCGCCGTGATTAGGAAAGCCTATCACCTTTATTTTGGCTGTAAGATTGGAGATCAGGACAAGAGCTGGGCCCCACACATATGCTGCAATACTTGTGCAACAAACCTTCGCCAGTGGTTGAATCGGAAAAGGAAATCTATGCCTTTTGCAGTGCCAATGGTGTGGAGGGAACCAACAGATCATGTCAGCAATTGTTACTTCTGCATGGTGCCTCCAGTCAAGAAAGGTATTTGCAAGAAGAAAAAGTGGATTTTACAATATCCGAATATACCCTCTGCTATACGCCCGGTACCTCACGGCGAAGGACTACCTGTTCCTGAGACCCCACACTCATTCTCCCTAGAGTCAGAGGACGAGGAGAATGAAGGAACCTGCGAAACTTGTGAGCCTTCAACTTCACAAGACCCTGAATTTGTTTATAACTTGACATCTTCTAAACCGCACATGATAACTCAGAATGAATTAAACGACCTTATCAGAGATTTAGAACTGCCAAAGAGTAAGGTAGAGCTGTTGGGCTCCAGACTGCAGCAGTGGAATCTTCTCGCTGAAAATGTTAGTGTGTGTAAGTTTTGTGACCGTCAAAAAGATTTTGTCCCATTCTTCATCATGGAAGGTGACCTTGTAGCTTGCAACGACATCGATAGTCTGATGGCAGCTCTCAACATTATTCACAATCCTGATGAGTGGAAACTGTTCATTGATTCATCGAAGTTGAGTCTAAAAGCTATTTTGTTGCATGTTGGCAACGTATTGCCATCAATTCCAGTTGGTCATGCAGTCCACATGAAAGAAACATATGACAACATGAAGCAACTTTTTGAACTGCATAAACTATGACAAACATCAGTGGCAGGTTTGTGGTGACTTGAAAGTTGTTGCTATCGTGCTTGGACTGCAGCCGGGCTACACTAAGTATTGCTGTTTTCTGTGTGAATGGGATAGTCGGGCTAGGACTTCTCATTACATCAAGAAGGATTGGCCATTCCGACACTCATTGGAACCTGGCACAAAAAATGTTCAGTATCCTCCACTTGTAGAATCGAGCAAGATTTTGTTACCACCCTTACACATCAAACTGGGCGTCATGAAAAATTTTGTTAAGGCTATGGATAAAAATGGGGGCAGCTTTTAAGTACCTCGGTGGTAAATTCCCAAAGCTCAGTGAAGCAAAAATCAAGGAGGGTGTATTTGTTGGTCCACAGATCCGCGAACTTCTTAGAGATGAGGAGTTCGACCGTATCCTAGGTGGTGAGAAGAAGATAGCGTGGAATGTTTTCCGGTTAGTAGCCAATGGGTTAGTAGCAAATGGGATGTAATATGTCTTTAAAGATACATTTCCTCCATTCGCACCTGGTAATTTTTTCCGGCCAACTGCGGAGCAGTCAGCGATGAACATGGGAACGTTTCCACCAGGATATCTCAGCGATGGAGAAACGCTACCAGGGGAAATGGAGTCCATCATTGTTAGCAGACTACTGCTGGACAATAACAAGAGGTGCTCCAGAAGTTGAATACAAGAGACAAGTAAAGAAGCGACGGGTTGAATCAATATAAGTGACTGCATTATACAGGTATGTTACTAATATATGGTATACATATATGCAAAATGCGTAACTTAAATTTTCTTGGAAACTGTAGCCAATCGACTGTTTTTATGGTCATATTCATTTTCAGCACCCCAAAATCCATAATAGGAAACACATTTTATCTCCGAAGCACAAACTTTTTCAAAATTTGTAGACCAGTTTAATTGTAGCCATTCAGAAATTATACGATCAACACTCAATGAGTTAGTACAATCTTGAAATATTTTGCTAGATCATCTTCACATCATAACTTTCCACATTATCATGAATACTTGAAATATTGCGGGTATATTAAAATGAGAAATAAGAACTGCAGGAAATGAGAAATAAAAAGTTATTGGGCTAATGTATTCTGGCAACTGTGTCTGACTGTGTGACCCGGCAAGTGTAAATACACAGCGTGTCGGTGTTGTAGTGTGGCCGCGTGTGATAGATGAACGTGCTTAATGCTTACGAATTCCCTTTTATTAGGTAAGTGAAGTGAGCGATGTCTTTGTTTATTAATTTTGAGTGGAATCTTGCTTTTTCTTATGGATTTAAAAAAAAAGAACTGATACAGGCTAGTGTGAGGCTACGGTAGGTTACCTTTGGAAGAGCTTTAGGCCTAGGCTATGCTAGATTGTTGAGCCTTCCCAAAGCATGGAGGAGCTTATTTGTAAAAGATTTCGAAGTGAGTAGCTGCACCCAGCGGTGCAAATACCGCATTTGTTTTTTTCCATCTGAATATCATCATACCTCTGGCCGTGCAAATACCTTCAGCCTAACAATCTTAAGGCCTCGTGAGGCCTCGTGGATTTCTGAAGGCTTCGGCCTCGGCCTCGAGGCCTGAGGCCAGGCCTCGTCCTCATGCCTGCCAACTTCTAATGAAAAACACCTTGGTTTAACTTTACTTGTTCTAATGCTATCCGCAACATAGAGGAGGCTCAGAAGGTACCGTCGCCATCCAACGCCTGACTCTCACTCAGTTTATATTTTTGACCGAAATCGTGTAAAATCGGTTTTTTAATTTACATGTTTTTCATTAACTTTAAAGGGAACGATTTTTAACGTAAACTAAATTAAATAATGACACGGAATTTTTATGAAATTATAATTTTCTAAGCAAAACCACTGGATAAATTAGAGTAAATTTTATATCTACTATTTAAATATTTTAGTCATGATAATTACTCCCGAAAATTATTTATTAATTTTAATTTATTAATAAAAACAAGAGATAAAAGAACGAAATATTAGTTTCCTTATAATTTACGTGTTCTTTCATTAACTTTAAAGAAAACGATTTTCAACATAAATTAAAAACGAGCCATTTTACATAATTACACAGAATCTTCATGAAATTATAATTAGCAAAGCCGCTGTATATATTATAGTAAATTTTATACACAATTTGTTTTTAAATTTTATTATAATAATTAATTTCAGATGCTGACGAAAATAATTTCTTGAACTCCCATAAAATATGGAAGAAGTATGTATCAGTATAAAAAAAATTGTCTGCCGTGCTTTAACATCTTAAAACAAACTGGCAACTTCATAATTTCCAGTTAGTGTTAAAAATATACATTAAATGGAATTTGAGATTTTGTTAAAAGTGAATGGCACACAAGCGATCTACCTTTTTCCATAATCTAAGATTTGAACAAATGCTCAGGATCGACCTGTGTTTGACCTTATATTTTAACACAAGGAACTAATTTAGCCCTTAACTTAGTGGTTCCCAACCTTTTTTAGGCCAACGCCTCCTTTTGTCCATCAATATTTGCTGGTACCCGTTCATAAAGATAATAAGGACAAGGGATAAGTGATAAGTGATTTATTAATAGAAGGTAACAATTTTAGAGTTTTCTAGCGCCCCCCTAAGATTCTCAAACGCCCCCTGGGGGGCTGTGGCGCCCACGTTGGGAACCACTGCCTTAATTAAATACAACACGAACAATTTCGGATTTTAACGCGAAGTAACGCCGTGCCTGGAGCTTCTGGCAGCCAGTCCTCCATCAACTGCTCCCTCTGATTAAATTATGTCTGAAATTAGAATCTCTTCCAAAGATGTTTTTTCTGCCCTATTTGGGCTCAACTTCAGGAAGGCGTATGGTCCCGATGGTGTTCGTCTTGTTGTTCTCAAGAACTGTGCTTCTGTGCTGACACCCTGCCCAGGCAAACTCTTTCGTATTTGCCTTTCATCTGGTACTTTTCCTTCCTACTGGAAGTTCGCTTTCATTCAGCCTGTCTTCTCAGCCTTCCAACTATCGTCCAATTGCTTTGATTTCTTCCCTTTCTAAAGTTTTTGAATCTATCCTTACTAGGAAGATTTTTAAACACCTTTCTTCTCGCAACCTTCTTTCAGATCGTCAGGTTGGGTTCCGCAAGGGACGCTCTACTGGCGATCTCCTTCCATATTTCTTTGACTCTTGGTCTTGGATCCTCCTTTCGGAATTTCGGTGAAAGCTTTTAATAGAGTCTCGCACAAAGCTTTAATCTCAAAACTGCCCTCCTTCGGTTTCTATCCTTCTATTTGTACCTTCATCTCTAATTTCCTTTCTGGCCGATCTAGAGCTGCGGTTGTAGATGGCCACCGATCTTCTCCTAATGCTATTAACAGTGGTGTTCCTCAGGTTTCTGTCCTGTCACCCACTCTTTTCCTTTTATTCCCTTTTATCTATCATTGATCTATTAAATCGTACTTCTTGTCCTATTCACTCCTATGCCGATGATTCCACTCTTCACTACTCCACCCACTTCAAGAAGCGTCCCTCTTAACAGTCACTCTATGCTTCGCGTGAGACGGCTATGGTACACCTGACCTCTGATCTTTCTGGCATCTTTGATTAAGGCAGAGAAAACCTTGTTGCTTTCATTTCAATGCCTCAAAAACTCGGTTCCTTCGTCTGTTTACTCGTCACAATCTTCAACACGACTATCCTCTTACCTTCAACAATACGCGACTTAATCCTTCCTCTTCTCTTAACATTCTTGGTGTTTCCTTTCCTCATGATTTGTCTTGGAAATATCACATATACTCTCCTTCTAAAACATCTTCTAAGAGGCTAAGTGTATTGTTCCGGCTCCGCAGTTTCTTCATTCTAACTCATTTGCTCTCTCTGTAGAGGGGTATTGTCCGTCCCTGTATGGAGTACGCTTCTCACGTGTTGGATCGCTCAACCCACACATCTCTACTTGACTTGGTGGAATCAAATGCATTTCATTTAATCAATTCCCTGCCTCTTTTTGACTGTCTTCAATCCCTCTCTCTTCGCTGAAATGTTGCCTCACTCTCTCTCTCTTTACTATCGTTATTATAACGGACACTGTTCTTCTGAACTCTCTAACTGCATGCCTCCTCCTTTAAGGAGAGCACGCAGTACCAGACTTTCGACACACTCTCATTCCTTTTCTGTCCAACCTTCTAACGCAAGGGTTAATCTGTATTTTCAATCTTTCATCTACTCAACCGGTCAACTCTGGAATAATCTTCCTCAATCTTTCCCCCTTTCTATGACCTTCAACCTTGATTTTAGCTCTCTTCTTCTATGGGAGGTGTTTTTGCGGCATTCGACCCTGGCCCCTCCTTCTTACATAAAAAAGAATTAGCGTCGCGCTTAGCGCTGTGTTGCATCACCAGATCCCGCATCCATTGTCGCTGTGGAGCTTGTGTGATGAACATCTTTGCCACGTCTTTGCACCAGTGTACGTAACTGCTATTACTTCTATTGCCAAAATGTCATCTGAGTACCCTAACACGCCTTCTGACCGATTTACAGCTTCTTTTATATTATTTAATGTGCTTTTATGTTTTATTCATGTTACAATTTATAAAAAAATTTATTTTGCTTATTCTATATAATTTATGTTTAAAATATTTTAATTTGGGGGCCCAAAATGCAAGGCGAGCCATTTTAACGCAACGTAAGCTGACGTTAAAATGAGAGACACTAATATACAGTATATATATATATATATATATATATATATATATATATATATATATATATATAACAAACCCGCAAGGAAAAGAGGAAAGCGAGTGCAAGGCCTTTAGTATATTCAACAGTACATCTCGTCAGGGAATGACGAGGTGTACTACTGAAAACACAAAAGGCCCTGTAATCGCTTTTCTTTTTTCTTTTTGGTTTCATCATTTATTTATTTCACGTATTTAATTGTGAAATTAATCCCATATATATATATATATATATATATGAATAAAACCACGAAGGAAAGGAAACAGAATGGTGCTCAAGCGCTTTCGTCACTGAAGTACATAAAAGGAATCACATTGTTTACAACCAATTTTATAGATAATGCCTGAATTATTGGTAGGGCTATTTTTTTACTATGATATTTTTCACAATATTGTTTTATGAAAATACTACATTAATATCCAAAAGTTTAAGTACATTAGCAGTGCCTAAAAAATAGCCCTACCAATAATTCAGGCATTATCTATAAAATTGGTTGTAAACAATGTGATTCCTTTTACATAGGTCAGACGGGAAAGCATTTGCACACAGGTATAAAACAGCATCAATATTCCGTTAGAACAGGACAGTCGTCCAGTGCCCTTTTTGTTCATTTGTCAGAGTTATCCCACTGTATTGATTGGAATAATGCTTCAGTTTTATTTCACTCTGGCAACATTGTTAATAGAAATGTTCTTGAGTCTGCCATTATCCAACTTACAAATAAATTCAACATAAGCAAAGGTCTTTTTCAACTTGATCCTGTCGTTTTGAATTCCTTCAGAACAGATTTAGATAAGAAGGGTAGAACGCTAAATCTTTGGTAAACTTGTATGCTACTCTAATAACTTTTATTTTTCAATTTATTTTTATAGACATCGAACTTTAACAAGAAAGGCAGAGTGCTAAAACCCGGGCAAATTTCCCGTATAAATTTGTATTTTTAATTTTTTTAATTATCTATAACATTGGTTGGAAACAATTCATTTGATCTTGTGCTAAAAATCGGTAGTTTTTCCTTACAAATTTGTATGCTCCTCCCACAATCCTTTAATGTTTAATTTTTTATTTTTTTTATTTTTATCTCTCCGTTTATTGTATATATATATATATTTTATTTTTATTTTTTTTCTGTAACCTATATATAGGCTGTAACTCTTTATGTACTTCAGTGTTCCTGAGGCTGTCATTAGACGAAAGCGCTTGAGCACCATTCCGTGTTTCCTTTCCTTCGTGGTTTTATTCATCATAAATATTATTCACGTGTTACTTTCGTGAAATAATATATATATATATATATATATATATATATATATATATATATATATATATATATATATATATATATATATATATATATATGATATATATGTATATGATATATCATATGATATATCGTATATCATATGTATATGATGAGGAATGGGAAGTGCAAATACGGACCAAACTGCAACTTTTTTCACCCTCGTATGTGCAGACAGTCAATTACTGAGAAAAAATGCCTGAACATAGAGGCCCGCATTTTCACATAAAGGGTACGCAAAGAAGAGAACGGGAAAGAACAGATCATATTCGACATAAAAGAAATAGCAAGAGTAATGAAACATATTTTTTAGAAGAAATGAGGATAATAAAAGCTCAGCTTACACTTAACCTTCTAACAAGGAGAGACAGAACGCCGCAAACATATGCACCACAACATTACGCACATCACCCTCCTATTCAACACCACCCACCAATAATACAACAACAACAGTGGTTTCACGGGCCGCAACCCCAATACTCCCAAATGCAGCGGCCCAACCAATAACACCAAACAGGAACCAACATCGACCAGGAAACGACCATCATTTAGGAGAATCGAACACGAAGATTAGAAACCCGGCAAATGTATTATACACAAATATACAAGGCCTCTATACGGACCATACATACTGCAAATTACAATACTTGCAAAATTTAGCTACGGAAACCAGCATAGACATCATATGCCTAACGGAAACACACTTACATAAGTGCGAAAAAGGCTGTGAAAACTGCATCGAGAATACTGAAATAGCATTGCTGGACTACAACATATACAGAGCAGATAGAGTGACTAGACGAGAAGGAGGGTGTTGTATCTACGTGAAAAACACTTACACATGTGAAGTGAGGGTAAAGAAATCAAACAGCACAGTTGAATTTATTATATTAGAAGTAAAAGAACTGAACCTAACCATTATGAACATCTACAGACCACCAAACACCACAAAAAGTTAATTCCAATTTGCTACAAATGAATAGAAAACATATTAAAATTACTCCAGCAAAAATATTCTAATTTTCGGAGATTTTAATTTCCCATCCATATCATGGAAGAGAAATGACGAAGTTATATATGTTGAGAAGTTTCATGGCAACATTACTAAAGATGACAGAACCCAAGCAACAATGCTGTTAGATATTATGGAACATTACGCCCTTACCCAGGAAATCGGTGAAGCCACGAGAAAGGAAAACGTTTTGGATTTAATCTGGACAAATAACAACGAGATAATAATAAATAAAAAAGTAACGCACACAAAGTTCTCCGACCATAACTTCATCGATATACAATTGAAGTTAGCACCCAGAGGTCTGAAAACGCATCCTAGAGAGGCAGATGGAATATTTGAAGGCTTAAACATAAATTCAAAGAAAGTAAATTGGGAAAACGTAAATAAAGATTTAAAGGAGGTAAATTGGGAATTGCTACTACAGGAGGAGACTCCACAAGAAATACTATGTATAATAGAGGCGGAAACCAAACCTATAATACTGAAACATATTCCAGAGAGACAGGAAAGAAAACGTAGCAAGCTCGAGAGGAAAATCAGGACTCTATTCAGGCAACGAAGACAAACCGTAAAACATCTCCACAGATGCAGAACTGATGCAAAGAGACTCAAACTAGAGAGGAAACTTGGCGAAATAGAAATGGACCTAAAGCAAACATTCATACAAAAGACAAACGAGGAGAAAAACAAGGTAGCAGAAAACAAAAATAACCCAAAATATTTCAACACTTTTGCGAAAAGGAAAATGCAGTGTAAGGAGAGTATTGGACCGTTGATAAACGGGGAGGCCGAATACACAAATGATCCGAAAGAAATAAGTGAACTGCTTAGGGAACAATTTAAATCTGTGTTTAGCACCCCTAAGTCCGAGATGGAAGTGGAAAACCGAGACGAGTTTTTCGACATTGATACAGATCATATATATTATATATATATATATATATAATATATATATAGAGAGAGAGAGAGAGAGAGAGAGAGAGAGAGAGAGAGAGAGAGAGAGAGAGAGTTACAAGGAAAAGAAGTACCTCGATGAGTTGACCGCGCAGCCTCCGAGTTTCCAGCGAAAACAAGTTCAGGGCGCGTAACCGTCGATTGTAGCCCATATGCCTAACGGAGGGGATTAACTTTGTGGCCCTCGCCTGCACTCGCTCCAGCCTCTCAATATCTTTCCTGAGGGTGGGCGACCAGAACTGCACAGCATACTCCAGTGCGGCCGAACCAGGGAATTGTACAGAGAGAACACAATCTCCTTGTTCCGAAATTGAAATTGCCTCCTGATATAACCCAACAGCTTCTGGGCTTTCTTTTCCACCTCTACGCACTGTTTGGTAAACTTAAGGTCGCTGCTAATTAGCACACCCATGTCCTTTTCCAAATCAGTGGCTTCGATATTACTCCCCAACATTGAGTAGTCCGACTTGGGATTGGCGTAGCCAATGTGCATCACCTTGCACTTACCCAAGTTAAACGGCATTTGCCATTTTTCGGACCACTCCTATCCTACCTAGGTCCGCACGCAGTTGCTCTATCGCCTCGGGCGTCCCAACATTGGCCCCAAGCTTTGTGTCATCAACGAATTTGGCGATCCTACTGACGATGCCACCGTCGATATCACTTATGTAAATGATAAACAACAGTGACCCCAAAACGGAACCCTGAGGAACCCCGCTAGTGACCGAGGGTCAACCCGAACTAGCCCCTTTAATTACAACCCTCTGCCGCCTATCCTTCAGCCAGTTTTCAATCCACCTACCTACTTCCCCACCAATACCCAGCGCGCGGAGTTTCGCTATTAGCCGGCGGTGAAGTACTTTATCAAAGGCTTTCTGAAAGTCGAGATAAAGTATATCAATCGCCCTACTCTTATCATACTCACTCAACATGACGTGGAAAAACTCGAGCAAGTTGGTGAGACACGACCTATGCCGTCTAAACCCATGTTGGGAGTCCCCAAGCAGCTTGTAGGAATCCAAATGGTCAACGATCCTATCCGCTATTATCCCTCTAATAATTTACCTACAACTGAAGTGAGACTAATGGGACGATAGTTCCCTGGATTTTCGTGATCCCCTTTCTTAAAGATAGGGGTCACGTTGGCTTCCCTCCAGTCACCAGGCACCTGGCCCGTCTCCAACGATTTGTTGAAGACTGTAGCCAGGTGGGGAGCCACCTGGTCGCGCACCTCCCGCAACACTCTGGGGAGAAACTGGTCTGGCCCAGGAGCCTTAAACGCGCTCAGTTTGTCTATTCTATCGGCAACGACTGTCGCGGTACATCGAACACTATCCAGACCAGCACCTTCGTGCTTGACGCCTGGCTCGGGGATGACGCGGGTGTCCTCCCTGGTGAACACTCCCGCAAAGTACTCATTAAGCACATTAGCGAGGCTTGCCACTCGTAGTTCTTCGTTACGTTTCGCTAGCCTAACCTTCGCCTTCACTTCCCTACACAGGCGGACATACGTTTCAGTGTTCTTATGGGAACGATTGGCCTTCGCCCTCCTATGTACGCTACTTTCCTATTTCGGATAGCCGAAGCGATGTCACGACTGAACCACTTAGGCTGCGTTGAAGCAGGGGTGACCAGTTTTGAGGGTATGGCAGCAGACTGCAGCACCATAAACTCGTCCCGGAATGCACTCCACACTCCCTCAACGTCGCCGCCAACCTCTAACCCCATCTCACCTACACTATCCCGGAGGCTAACAAAGTCCGCCCGCCGTAGATCGAGCTTACTGCCCTTCAAGTTACTACGCTTCACCCGAAGGACGCAGACACGAAACCTAATCAGACCGTCCTGTCTTCCCACTTTATGCCGCGACATTGAAGTCTCCTAAAATTACACACACCCTATCTCCTAGCAGGCTACGGAGTTCGGTGTACAGGGCTGTATCCTCCTCGAGGAGGAGATGCGGAGGTCTGTACACCAAGATTAACCTATAGTTCGTCCCTCCCACGTTCAGATCGACGCCAAGCAGCTCCCGTTCCGACCGGAACTGGCAGTCAACCGGACTCAACGTGTCCCTGACGTATATAGGTACCCCTCCCCCCTCCCCAGGGGTGCGGTCTTTGCGAAACATTCTATACCCGGGAATTTCGAACTCCCCCAACGTAGTCCCTACGATCAGTATGAATCCAGGACTCGGTGAGAGAGAGGAGAGAGAGAGAAGAGAGAGAGAGAGAGAGAGAGAGAGAGAGAGAGAGAATGATTGGAGGAAGCGAAAACTGCATACCGTCAGTTATTCTTTGAAAAGAATACACTCTAAATAGAAGTAGACATTTTGTTAGATGTTTCATCATCGTCACAGTTTTGTAAATTTTGAAATGTCTAATCCATTAGACATTTCACATTAATTACATATTTTGTTGGACATTTCAGCGAGTCATTTGAAATGTCTAAATTCTCCCAACTCCTTAAACAGTTGCAAAGACTAATCTGAAATGTCTAATGTATGAAATTTTAAGTATTTTGATTTTAAGTTTGAGTAAAAATTTAGGTTTATTTGAAAAAAAATTGCTTCACAGCATTACTCTTAAAAATGTCGTCTTTCAATTTATATCCATTTCTTCTTGTAATTGACTCTGTATCCCTATCAAATAACTTCCTCTGACTTATCAGTTTTAAATACTCGAATTAGTTCTGTAAGGGGACACTTTTCAAATGAATACATACCTAGTTCACCTAATTTTTTCTCAGATATTTTACTTCTGATTTCTGGATTCATTTTGGTTGCACCAGCCCGAACTCTTTCTAAATTTATTAGTCTCTTTTCTCAAGTATAAGCTGTCTAACTTAGAGATTGAACCTAGTGTTGGTCTACCGTATATCAAGAGGCCTAGTTCTAAGGCTACGCTTAGGGTTCAGGGTTACAGGCTGGTTCTTAAGCTTGAAAGACTTTACTAACCAAGTCCTAGCCGAATAAATAATATTAATAAATGCGTGAAAGACACTTGGAAGATCTTAGCCTACATGGAATAAATGAATACATGCACAAATATAATAATTGTTTTCTCCTTTTTTCGAGATAGGCTAAATGCGAGCACATAAATAAACTACGTCACAACGTCAGGATATTTTTAACCACAATGCGCATGCGTCGAGGAGAAAACAATAGAAAATTAACTTATTATACAAATCAAATGTTTAATTTCTACGCCTTTATATAGCTGAAACATTTAAACACCGTTTTCAGATATTTGAAATATCTAGTAACATTTCAAAATAGCTATTATTAAAAATAGCTTCATTGTGAGATGTCGAGTATGCGTTCCATATTTATAACGAAACGTCTTGTACCACTTAGAGTGTAGTCGTGGGGATTTTTTTAATCGCAAAACTTCTGAGTACTTTATTTAAAAGATGGTTGGAGAAAAACAAACTCAGTTTTTGCAACGGGCAAGATAATCATTTGGATGGATACACTAGGGTCAGTGGCACTCGTGCAACTTGAATTCCGAAATTATTTCAATGTCCACTATACCCCTGATGTCAAAAATTTCTGGAAACCGGTTCGGTCATGGACAAACTTCCCAGTGCATTGGCGTCCGAAGTAAGCCAGTTCGAGCAGAAAAGAACCAACAAGTGGTCAAGCAAACGTTTCCTGCTTGTCAGACTATGGCAAATTTATGATCAGACGTGCTGCTTTGGAATTGGACATCAGTTACCCTACCATTCAACGAATACTCAAGAAGAACATTAAGATGAAACCATACAAAATACAGATGGTGTATGAATTAGGTGATACGGACCTAGACCAAATGTGCGAGACCTTGCTTTATCATTCTGGGCACGATCCATATCCTTTAGATAGCATGTGGTTTAGCAATGAGGTGATATGTACGTATCTGGGAAGGTTAGTTAACAGGTGTAATTTTTGCATCTGGGGACTTGAAAACTCAAGAGCATATCGTAAACATGAGTAAGATACACCAAAACTTAATGTTTGATGTGCTCTCTCAGCCAAAGAAATTACTGTACCTTCCTTTTTCCGAGATGTTAACGAACAAAGAACGAACGTCATCGCCTCAGATAGAATCTCATGAGCTCTATGAAAATTATTTTTCAACAGGACGGAAACTCCTCCTCATTTCGCCCTTTAGGTTTGAAAGCTCTTAAATCAGCACTTCTTTGTTCAGTGGGTTGTAGTTGGGAGAGACGCGTATACCAATTCTTTGGGTTCCAAGGTTATCTGACGCGACCCCAGTGGGTTTCTCTCTGTGGGGTTATATGAAATCCAAAGTTTATGAAACAAATCCCCAAAATTTAGCTCATAACCGCTGTTCCTCAGAGAATTTCTATAGAAACACTATACAGGAATACCCTGCATAGTACGGTTAATGCGTGCACGAAAAGTATCATACTATGTGAATCCGTACTGAACGGGAAATGTAATCAATACAAAATAAAGTAATTCGTTCTCAGACATCAATAACATTATAAAAGTCGGACTTTTGCATTAATTTAAACTAGTTTTAATTGTGAAACAACTGCAAAGGTTAATAAATGCTTTCGTTTTTCTAAATTTTATTTAAATATGTATGTAATAAAGTGCATTGCAAAAAAAATTTTTTTTTTTTCAAATACGTCAAAAGTGGTTTCAACACTTTTATTTTTCATCTTATCGGCATACCATTCTCTGAAGCAGCGAATTGCATTTTCTAAGTCTCTTCGCACTTTCATGCGGCGCTCGCTGTTAGGATCTCCATCCATAATTTTTTCTTTAAGATCTTCACACACCCGGAACATTTTTTCAAGTTCATCTATGGAGAACTCCTTTGATGATTTCTGATCTTCATTTCTTCGCTTTTGCCTCTTCTTCGAGCTCACGTTGTTCTTCTAAATTGATGAGGTCGTTATCGCTAAGCTCTTCTAAATGCGATTCAAGCAACTCTCGAACATTTGCGGAATCTAAATCTTCACCTATTTACATTTAGCGTGCATGCTTGGAAAAAAATATTTGTTTACAAAAGTGAAAAACCATACTGGAGTGAATTAGGACCAGTACTGAACTGGGGTTTGGTGTTAAATTCTAATCCGTACTATAGCGAATTCCTTACTGATCGAATCCTTACACGAGAGATCTTACCATGTAACGTGTAACAGGCCCCATTGGCTTGGTGTCATCCACCTAACTTTATGCAAAGACTATCATTTCCTTGAGTGTTATTATAATAGTGAAGTCATTATTCAAGTAAACATTTATAACATTTCAATACAACTTTCATTCAAACAACTGCAACGTTTATTTGTTTCACTTAAATCTCATTTATTTTGTTTAATAAAGGAAGGAAACTCACTCTATTAACTTCCTAATTAATAACATTATTTGATCTGAAAAGATCTAGTGACCCAAACCTGAAGTAATCATTAATCATTAACAACTTAACCTAACTAATTAACCTAATTAACATTATTATAATGCCAACGAGGCACTATATATATGTGTGTGTGTGTGTGTGTGAATTCGCGGTGCATCTTGCTCCCAAGGAATCATCCACCAGGACCTATAAAGACAGGAGTTTACAAAGGAAACTAACGACACAGGCCTGAAAATAAATATAAGTCAGATTGTTCACTGGATTATGATAACACAAAACATTGTTGCTTGACGTGGCGATGAGTCACGTACGAAAGCCTCATTAGTATGTTGACCCTCTGTATATTTAGCAATGATACTATGAACTGCTTATACCCTGAATAGGTGTATGGTCAGAGTGGCGCTTTGGGTAAAACAGTGAAGCTTTTCCTACCACTTATAATTAAGCTATTAAAATGTGTCTCAAGCATTGAATATATATATATATATATATATATATATTAGGTCATCCCATAAGTAATGTCGTTTTCTTACGATAGATTAAGTTTAAACTAGTCCTACTCGGTTTAAGCATAAATTTTCCGAAGGTTATATCTAAGAGGAGATCTATCATGTTTCGCTACATACTTTACAGACCTTGACCAGTGAAGACGTGTGTTTTGCTTTATGTGAACCCCTCATAAACATGGCGGTATCAGAAGAGCATATCAGGCATATAATGCTTTACGAGTTCAAAAAAGGGAATAGTGCTACTGAAACAACGCGAAACATTCAGGACGTTTATGCAGTGGTGGGCACGCGCAACGATTTTTGTAGCGCCGCAACCGCAACCGCAACTCTGCTGAAATAGTTGCGCCGCACGCGCAAGCGCAACCCTTTTCAAAAAGTTGCGCCGCAAGCGCAAGCGCAACCAAAAATGTTGCGCCGCAAGTTGCGCCGCAACTGCCCACCTTTGCATTTAACGTATATCTGCAGTGGTGGGCACGCGCAACGATTTTTGTAGCGCCGCAGCCGCAACTGCAACTCTGCTGAAATAGTTGCGCCGCACGCGCAAGCGCAACCCTTTTCAAAAAGTTGCGCCGCAAGCGCAAGCGCAACCAAAAATGTTGCGCCGCAAGTTGCGCCGCAACTTTTTGCGGCGCAACTGCCCACCTTTGCGTTTATGGCAACGATATTCTGCATGTGAGGAAATGTCAAAGATGGTTTCAAAAGTTTAGGAATGGTGACTGCTGTTTGACACATGCAGCACGCTCTGAATGCCCTGCTGAGTTTGATAATGATCTGCTTTTAGCTGCACTTGAAGAAGACTGTTCAACAACTGTCGAAGAATTGGCCCAGAAACTCAATTCATCCCCGTCCACCATCCATCGACATTTGCAACAACTCGGGAAAGTGCCTAAGTTAGGAAAATGGGTGCCACATGAATTGTCGGTCGACAATCTGAGGGTGCGGGTAAACATTAGCACAGCTCTTCATTCCCATGAACTCCAAGATCCGTTTTTGCACCGTTTAGTGACTGGTGATGAAAAGTGGATACTGTGCTAGAATGTTAAGGCCGTCGACAGTGGGTTTGTGCCGGAGAACCAGCGACACCACAGCCAAAACCAAATCTTCACCCTCGGAAGGTATTGCTTAGTGTTTGGTGGGATAAAGGTGGTGTAATACATTTTGAAACCTTACCACACAATCAAACAATCACCGCTCAAGTCTACTGTCAACAACTGGATCGATTGAACACTGCACTAAAAGAAAAGAGACCTTCTTTGGTTAACCGGAAAGGAATCGTGTTCCACCACGACAGCGCACGTCCTCATACCGCTCGGATCACTTCTGCAAAAATTGAGGAGCTTGGGTAGGAAAAACTTCCACATCCTCCATATTCTCCAGACCTTGCGCCTTCAGATTATCATCTCTTCAGGAGTCTGCAAAACTATCTTGACGAGAAACAGTATACTTCTTTAGATGACCTGCACACCAGTCTTTGTACGTTTTTTGCCTCAAAACCGCCTGAATTTTATAAACATGGCATTGAAAAGCTTGTAGGACGTTGGCAGAGTGTCATTGATTCCGATGGAAAATATATACTACAGGGTGTCCCATAAGTCCGGCATCATAGGAGAAATAAATATTTTTCTATTTCTACAAACCATAATTCATATTTTTCTCTTTCTACAGGCCATAATGTCTGTGAGCAAGGAAGAACGAATCCAGATAATTCTGCTCATAGGAAATCGGAGTCAAAGAGAGGCCGCTGCTGAATTTAACAGACTGCATCCAGACCGCGAGCCAATAACACAGAGTTGTGTTAGCAGACTTGTTGCAAAGTTTAAGGAAACAGGATCCACAGAAGATAAACCATGCAGTGGACCTTCAAGGAGGTCCACTGACGATGATACAGCGACTGCTATCCTGAATCATTTTAACAGAAGTCCCAATAAGTCTCTTCGGCGATTGTCCGCCGAGACAGGAGTGTCGAAAAGTAGCATCCATCACATTCTTCAGGCTCACAAATGGCATCCATATAAACTTCAGATCTACAGAAATTAAGCGAAGATGATCCCGACCGGCGGATGAAATTTTGTGAATGGGCTACGGAACAATATGCTCGGGATGCCAATTTCCCGTCCACCATTCTGTTCAGTGACGAGGCTGTTTTTTATGGAAATGGTGAGGTAAATCGACAGAACACCCGCTACTGGTCTCAAAACAACCCTCACTGGTATACATACCTCTTCAAAGGAACAAGGTGCATCTCGGGTGATGGTATGGTGTGGCATTTGGAAGGATCGCATCATAGGCCCCCTCTTTCTCGATGAACATGTCACTGGAAGCACCTACCTACGTATGCTCAAGGAAGAAGCATTTCCCAATGTCTTGAACGAAGAAATAAATTTCCCAACATGGTTCCAGCAAGACGGCGCTCCTGCACATTACATCAACCAAGTAAGGGAATACCTGTACCAACAATTCCCTGGTCATTGGATAGGACGTCGAGGGCCTTGAAAGCGCTGGTATACGCAGAGAAAATTAGGAGTGTTGAACATTTGCGGCAGCGCATTATTGGGGCATGTAACACCATTACACCTGACATCATTCACCGTGTTCTTGCTGACTGGGTATCACGTCTGAATTTGTGTATTGAAAACAATGGTGGACATATTGAGCACGTTCTGTAAATAAAAACTTTTGTTTTGCCTTTTTTTATTATTTTTCCTATGATGCCGGACTTATGGGACACCCTGTAGATTAAAAAGTTTCAGTTGAGTTTTTTTTGTCCTTCAAATTCCGATCTAAAAAACGACATTCTTATGGGATGACCTGATATATATATATATATATATATATATATATATATATATATATATAATATATATATATATATATATATATATATATATATATATATATATATATATATATATATATATTATTATATATCTGTATATATATATATATATATATATATTTATATATATATATATAATATATATATATATATATATATATATATATATATATAATGCAAACCCACTAGGAAAGAGAATATATATATATATATATATATTATTTCTCTTTCGTTCTGAAGGAATAGTACATAACTACACCTACTTTTATTACAGTATGGAATTTACTTAAAAAAACCTTAGTGATATGCTCTATGTCTTAACCTTCATATACACGCTATCTAATATAAACATATTTCATATTTTAGCATAAATTACAAAGAACTTTCACCTGTAATTAAATTTAAATAAGTAAAAACAAAACAAATTGAGAATAATTACAAGGTATACAAATATAAATTCCAAATCCAGCCGAGTTTTATACAAAATAATATGTAACACCTGAAGTGGAAAACATGCAGCTGGAAGATCTTGTTTCCTTAGAATTAATAACCCTAAAAAGTCCCTCCATTTTTGTCCTTCATTTGACATATCGTATATACTTTTCTCGGTTCCTCTGCGTCAAAATTGCCTTTAAAACCTATCAATGCAGTCAATCTATATGAGAATTTGAAATTACAGAGTTCCATGCTCATGAACCCCATTATTATACTGCAAATCTCATTCCTGAGCGTGGAATTGTCTCCATGCTCATCGACGTTCCCAGAGAGTGATTTTGGAAATAAAATAAAAAAATTCTCATCCTGAACTGGAGAAAAATTTTAAGAATTTTTTTTGAGTCACTTAGAAAGTATTTGATATGACTAACATTTTGAAAATGTTTATTAGAGTCGGAAGAGTTCATTTACAGTGAAGCGTGTGACTCTCTCTCTCTCTCTCTCTCTCTCTCTCTCTCTCTCTTCTCTCTCTCTCTCATATATATATATTAGGGTGCTTTGACCTTATAGGGTGAAATTTTCAAAACTGTAATTTTTTAGTTTCGACCCTCTCAATTTATGCATTTATGCACTTGACTGAGAAAACGCCGTGTGCAGTTTTTTTTTTTTTTAATCATTGAAGGTTTAGGGGTTGCGCAGAGCAAGTGTTTATTTCTATAGCCTATCTAAATATAGCCTGTTTCAATAGCCTATCTAAATAATGATTAGTATCCGTATCGTGGTTAATGATCGGTGTAAAGGCGCTGCTATCCAGGCGCCCTTCACCTGCCGTGTCAACAATGAGTACTAGCCCCTCAAGGGGGGGTATCATGCCTCGCAAGCACTCATTGTCGCCTGGTTCGAGTCACTAGTTTCCTCTTGGGGCCTTGGGGAAAGCGTAACAATGATCTTCAACAACCTGCAGGAGATACTTTTTTGCTCCTCATTCCTGGTAAGTGAGGAGTTAAATTCTTGGATAAAGGCAATTCCTCTCTCTGCCAAGTCATTCACAGGTCTAATACTGAAAACTGCTCTCTGCAACCTAAAATTCGTTGTCATCTGTCCAGCTGGTAGGATTCTTCTGGAGGAAAGAGGAAAACACACCGAGAACTTCGAACATGTCCTTTGTCTTTGGTGTCACAAAGTCTACTTTCTTCCCCGTAGCATCTGGCACCAGCATTCGGCAGGGCGGATCCTCTGAGCCTTCTTTAGTGTTCAATGCTTGCACAGGCTAGAATCAAAGAAAGCTATTCTAACCAAAAGCTCACTTAGGTACCAGAGATGCTTGCCGAATGAAGACACTGCGGCTGCTCCGATTGTTGGATGTGCGTACTGCTGAAAGTCTTGTAGGAGACGCAGGTCATTCGCCGCAACTAAAACAGGGAGTGGGCACTGAATCCATGCTTTAACGTACACCGTGCAGATAACAAGTTTACGTCACGTAGGTGTTCCCACATTGCGTCCTGAAAGGAAGGACGCAAAGGAGACTTCGATGTGGAAGTTCTGTGGGACAGCGAGTACGAAGCCCTTGCTATCAGCGTACGAGATGAACTCCTCCTGGTGTCCAGGAGCCGGTGACCACGAAGAACAACACCACCGAGAAAGATAATGACAAGTTCCAGGAACTCCTTGTAGTTAGTTCCAGGAACTCCTTGCAGTCATCCCTCGGCAACTGTTCCTGAAGGGCACTCTTTATGAATTGTATGATTTCTTTTTTCCAGTTCATGATCATATTCGCGGTGACCTCATCGTCCGCTCCCGTCTTAAAGTCATATATATATATATATATATATATAACCTTTGGTTAGCTTCCGCCCGAACTGTTCATTCTGACGAAGTTCAAGCTTTTCACTCCACCTTAGACCTACAGTTTAACGTGGAATCCGAACCACGCCCCATCAGCAGCCAAGTGTCTTATCCACTAGGCCACCTAGGGTACCCATTTATCTACCAACCACTTTCTTTAGTGTGTGGAAGGATGAACAGCTGGGTTTTGCTGCTCGCCGGCTGCCGTCAGGTCTCGAACTCGGGGCCGATGGATTCGTAGTCAGCGACGCTAACCACTACACCACCGAGGCGCTGTAATAATAATTATTATTAATAAATAAATATTATTATAAATAAATATTATTATTAATAATTATTAGTAATAATAATAATAATAATAATTATTATTATTATTATATTATTATTATTATTATTATTATTATTATTTTTATTACTGTAAAGCTACATTAAAATCAAAGATTGGAAAGCAAATTTTAGAACATTTAACTTATGTATAATTTAGTTTGGTATGACATTAGGGGGGGACACACACACACACACACACACACACACACACACATATATTATATATATATATATATATACACACCCTTAATGGCATACCAAACTAAATTATACATAAGTCAAATGTTAATCCCAATTAGTCCTGTTAAACTATTCGAGTAAAAAAAAAAAAAAAAACTTTAAAAGCTCTAATATTTACTTTCCAATCTTTGCATTCATAATGAAAATGTCTAAATCGTAAATCCGTTTATTATAGTTAATTAATTTCAAATTTTAAAAGCTTTATTCTGTATTTATATGATATACGTACATATACATTTTTTCTCTTAATTTTTTATTGTCAATTTTATGTCAGCATGATAATGCAAGAGCAAACCCATTTTCACAGGAAGTTGAAGGTATTTCTATTGTGTTTCAATCTTCAAGTGAAATGGGTGATGGACTAAGATATATAATATATATATATATACAGTATATATATATGTGTGTGTGTGTGTGTGTGTATATATATATATATATATACACAAAGTATATGGGATTGAACTCAGAATGGTCCCCTGAGGTTTCTTCATGATACACACAGACCGTGCATGGAACAAGAAACTCTTCTGGGAAAATTAAATCCACTATATCATATACTGTAACATATATATGTGTGTGTGTGTGTTGTGTGTGTGTTTTATAAGGTATTTGAAGGTGGCCTAATGATTGAAGGACGTGTATCAATAAGGAGTATATATATATATATAATATATAATATATATATATATATATATATATATATATATATAGTTACACTATATAGGCGCGTATAGGAACTATTTTTAATACGGATCAACTTCATTTTCACGTAAAAGCCTACCACACACGATAAATTCACATATGCTTTAAAGATAATAATAAATAAATTTAAAAATTCCTTGAAGAGGCTCAACACCACAAGGAATTCCCCCATTGTTAAAAATAGCGCGAAATTAAGGCGGGAAAATTTAGTCGAAACTGTAACGGATTTACGTTTAAATATTAGTTAGCCCTTCCCTATAACGTCATTTGGTGCATAACCAACTAAAGAATTACAAGACGTGATGTCATGACTATATGTGGAAAAAAAAAAAAATATATATATATATATATATGTGTGTGTCATTGTTTAACAAATCCAATAAGTACAAAATATGCATAAAAGTATTATATATATGTGTGTTCCTGAGGATGTCATTAGACAAAAGCGTTTGAGCACTATTTCATATTTTGTTTTCCCTTCGTCGTTATTTTCATCATATATATATATATATATATATATGATGAATAAAACCACGAAGGAAAGGAAACACAGAATGGTGCTCAAGCGCTTTCGTCTAATGACATCCTCAGGATGTCATTAGACGAAAGCGCTTGAGCACCATTCTGTGTTTCCTTTCCTTCGTGGTTTTATTCATCATAAATATTTTTCACGTGTTACTTTCGTGAAATAATTTATATATATATATATATATATATATATATATATATATATAATAATTTTGTAACTGTTGTGTATTTTAATTCAATAATTAATTAATGAAAACGTTTGATTTGCACGTCTCCATTTGCGCGTGGCTTGTATGGAAGATTCCTTGTTTGAAATTCAATAAATTGCTGTCGTGCTTGGAAGGCGACATTAATTCATTTGTAGTTCATGCAAGAGAGCTTCTGTTTCATATATATATATATATATATATATATATATATATATATATATATATATATATATATATATATATAATATATATATTACAATGACATAAATATATATATATATATATATATATATATATATATATACATATGTAATTAAAAAATATATAACATTATGAAGCGTACAAAACATTTGACATTTTGACATTTAACCACTGTATATTATACTTCATACACCCCCGTATATCCTATACAATCCACTTCATCTGTGTATTACTGATAGAGCATTATATATTGGACCACCGAAGTCGTATGTAATACCTCACACACACACACACACACACACACACACACACACACACATCCAGTTGCTATATTTCAACGATTTTGAGCTGGAATGCGGCGTAGTTCCGGAATATGTTTTATATTATTTATGTGTATATATTATATAAATATATATCTGTATACGTACTTGTGTGTATGACTGTGTGTTCCCGCATGTGTATTTCCTTATACATGTAGGTTTAATAGATTTCGTGACCATACAACTCTTCAAGATCATCGAGTGAGGAAGCTCATGGAGAGGATCTCAATGATACGATAAATAGGAACATGGAATAGTCTGAGTAGTTTCTTATTCTTTGGTCTTATTATTTATCCTTTATTTTTTACTCTTTGGTCTTATTCTTTATTATTATATTCTTTATTATTCTTATTTTTGTTATTTTTTTAGCATACTTTATTCTTATTCTTTATTTTATTCCTATTCTTTATTCTTATTTTTTTGTTTTATTTTATTAATCTTATTCTTAATTTTATTCCTATTCTTTATTCTTATATTTTTACTTTATTATTAATCTTATTCTTTATTCTTATTTTTTATTAATCTTATTCTTAATTTTATTCCTATTCTTTATTCTTATGTTTTACTTTATCATTAATCTTATTCTTTATTTTATTCCTATTCTTTATTCTTATTTTTTATTTTATTATTAATCTTATTCTTTATTCTTTTTATTCTTCGCTTTCTTATTACAATGTGTCAACAGCAACTCCCTTCTTATTCTCTATTCTTATTAGTTAGTTTATTGTTTAATTTTGTTCCCTATTTTTTATTGTCATAGCAACTCCCTTCTTCATAAGCTCAGGGTCAGACGGGGTTCTTTCCCTCATCAGCTCCGGGAGGGAAGAGACCTTCCGTAATTAACAGAATAAATATTTTCCCGTAAATGTAATTCGGTATTGTTACATTTAATTTACATCACAAAGTAATAAAACAACGAAAGGATCTATTATGAAGTCCAACTGTATCATTGTTATTGTTACTTCTCATATTCAGATAGGTGGTTTATATGTGGAAGAGGTTTACTTATTCAAATCATATATATACATATGGCATTTATTAACGTGTCATAATGTTTTATTATGTTAATTTCTATTCTATATTTTCTCCGGTATTCTACCAATGCGGATTTTGTATACTCATAAATTACCCCAAAAGTGACACACACACACACACACACACACACACACGATATATATGAAATACTGAAGGAAATAGAATGGAATGAGGTTGGCCTCAATTTTTTTTTTCAAGTTAGGTCAGGTCAGGTCAGATTAGTTTGCGTTCGAATAGGTTGAATTTAGGTTAAGTTAAGGTTGATTTCTCTCTAGTCTTCCTAATAAAGTCATTTACGATAAATCTTCTAATTTCATTTCACTTTTAACGAGTCAGATAAGCAAAAAATAACTAAAAACTCATAATTATTTACGCTCTTAAAGTCCAAAGCTGATTACGTGACACAGTTTATCGTCTAACTTAAGGAATAAGCGTGTGAAATACTTAAATAAAGCGCATTGGATGCTAATTTCCTTCCTTCTTACCATACAAAAAATCTTAAACAAACCGAAATAGATGAAAATGAATCCCATATTCCATCGGTTTATCTTGACAGATCTGTTATTGCGAGAAAGCGAGCGGTTTAAGCCTTTGAAGTTAGTTCTCTAATATATAAGATCACACACGTACAAACGTAGCAAAAGATCGGTTAATGACAAGCGGTTCTTTAAGACGAAAAAGATGGACCAAAAAAAAAAAAAAAATTATATAATTCGTCTATTGAAAGCTTTGAAGTTCCGAGAGGCAAAAGATCAAGAAACGCGATTGGTCTATTTACCTATAAATAACAGTTTCGAATACTCTCATTGGATAATAAAGCCGTAAAAAGTAACCAATGGGAGGCTCACTTTTAATACAGAACATTTTTAAAACCAATTTCAATAGGTTTAATTTTATAGATTTAGCGCCAAAGTGACTTTAGTTCCAACACTATAATCGAGTAGAACTATAAAAATATTACATAGATATAAATAAACATCTTGGGTGATCTTCCTGCTCCATAGATCATTCTCTTTATCTTCTTTTGTGTGCCGAGAATGTTGACATTAAATTTAATCACGGAATCCTTAATAGTTACGGAAATAATTTTTATCTGTTAATTTTTTTCTTTTACATTAAAATGTTAGTTAATAACCTACAAAATTAACTTCCAAATTTTTTTAACAAATTATATTACCTTTTTTAATGTTAATTTTGTATGCAATGATCCATGAATCAAATAAAAAAAAGTGTGTGTGTGTGTGTGTGTGTGTGTGTGTGGGTGTGTGTGTGTGAAGCCAAAAACGTTTGAGCTGATTTTTTAGCATACAGTATATTATATATATATATATATATATATATACAGGGTGGCGCAAAAGTTAGGAGTCAAAGGAATCCGTTCTTTGGTCGCCACTATTTTTAAATAAAAATTGCTTTTATTAGTTAAAAAATTGGTACTTTTGCATTATCCTCCCAACACTAATTTTTTTTATAATGAAAGGAAAATAAAGTACGTTAGCAAAACACTTTTCTAATGCCTGCGGCGGGCTGTTTTTAACCTAACCTAACCTAACCTAATCCCAACACTAATTTTTTTATAATGGAAGGAAAATAAAGTACCATAACCAAAACCAAACCAACATTATATAAAAAAATTAGTTTGGAGGGTAATGCAAAAGAACCAAAAAAATTATAATTTACAATTTATAATTTTAAATATATATATTTTTAGTTAAACAAATTTAAATACTGTATATATATTTTTACCTAAGAAAAAGGAAATTATAAATTATAAGAAAATTATAAATTTATAAAATTATAAAATTAAATTTATATTTTTCAGTTAAAAGTTTTAAATATATATTTTTATTTAAAAAATTATAAATTATAACGTTTTTAACTAAAAAATAAATTTTTATTTAAAAATAGTGGCAGCTATAGAACGGAAAAGATCCATTCTCTCTGGTTCCTTTGACGCTTGACTTTTGCGCCACCCTGTATATATATATATATATATATATATATATATATATACATTTTAACTGCAAAGAACACGCAGTATAATTAACGTAAAGAACGACGCTTGTATAGGAGAATATTCCGCGCATTTTTCATTTGTTCGTTCTCCCTCCTCATCTTGCGCGGAATGTTCTCCTATACAAGCGTCGTTCTTTACGTTATACAGGGTGTCCCAGAATTAACTATCTATTTCAATGAAATCGGACAAATTTTTTAAAAACACACTTTTAGTTATGTTTATCATGTTTAATATGTGTTAAAAATGTATAAATTTCTAAATTTTTTTTATAATTTTATTTTCATAATTTTTTCATTATCTGGTCCAATGAAAGACCGTCTGAAGTCATAGAATGGCAAAGAGACTCTCCAAAAGTTAACGTGTGGCTTGGAATGACCAAATCCAAAATTTATGGCCCATTCTTCTTTGCGGAAGCAACTGTAACAGGTACCGTCTACCTTGATATGCTTCAGCAGTTTCTCGAACCACAGCTTCTTGATGATGGCATTCTTGATAATGTTGTGTTTCAACAAGATGGAGCACCATAAATTTTGGATTTGGTCATTCCAAGCCACACGTTAACTTTTGGAGAGTCTCTTTGCCATTCTATGACTTCAGACGGTCTTTCATTGGACCAGATAATGAAAAAATTATGAAAATAAAATTATGAAAAAAATTTAGAAATTTATACATTTTTAACACATATTAAACATGATAAACATAAATAAAAGTGTGTTTTGAAAAAATTTGTCCGATTTAATTGAAATAGATAGTTAATTCTGGGACACCCTGTGTATATATATATATACTGTATATTACAGTCAGTGTGTGAAACCAGTTATTTCACATAATGCCTAAAAATTTCAGGCATTCCGCGTAATACCTGTAATCCTTAAACATAGGTAATACACATTCATAACCTAACTTAACCTAACCTAACCAACTTAATCTAATCTAACCTAACCTAACTTTCACGAAGTCGTTAATCGTTTGAGCGAATTGCGCGAGATGCCAGAAATTTTTAGGCATTACGTGAAATGACTTGGTTTCACACATTGGCTGTAGTATATATATATATATATAATAATATATATATATATATATATATATCTATATATATATATATATATATATATATATATATATATATTATCGAGGAACAAGCTTCACTTTCATCAGAATGAACAATTCGGCCGAAAGTAAAAACCAAAAGGTATATGATTTCTAAACAAAGAAATTTCCACAAATTTTTAAACCCTAAAATTACTTAGAAAAAAGACGTTAATAAAAAGTTAAAACAGAAAATAGTAATAAATAATTGAGTTAAGTAATCAATAAAAGACAGGTTAAAAAACGTAAAGACACGTTAATGGGTTCTCACTCTTTACTTTAGATATCGTATAAACAGCAAAAGAAATATGTAAATAGCTCCCTTCCTGCAGTGTTATTTTCATATATTTACAAAAGATACGGTGTAGCATTTAGCTGGAACATAAATTATAGCCATCTGGACGTAGCTGCCACTTCAGACCTCACACTTTTGTGCTAAATGGAATTTATTTCTGTATACGTAAAGGATTTAAAAGTCCAAAATTTGTATTCTGAAGTTTTATACATCCTAGTAACGATTGTCCGAGTTAAAAAAATGTTAATTATATATATATATATATATATTAAAGAAAGATCGTCATTTTATAACATATACTGTGTGTGTGTGTGTATATATGATATATATATATATATATATATATATATATGTGTGTGTGTGTGTGTGTGTGTGTTCACAAGATTTCATATTAACACTTATCTTTGGATGGAATTCTTTTGCGGTCATCAAGTAAAATCTGAAGATTCTGAAGTTTGGTAGCGGACAATCAACTTAATTTGGTCAATGACTGATTTTTAAGAAGCTTCTTTTGATATGGTGGCAAACTTCTAAGGAAAAAGTGGTTGGAGGTCTGAAACCTATTAATCAGTTCCCAAAATGTAATTTACTTAATATTGTCGTAATTAAGAAACATAAAAAATAATGATAAGTTTACTGGTTCAAATTCCTATTACTTATTTGTCGTAAATGGATGAGACACACCTTACCTATTATACCTTATAGGGACATATAACAAACCTTCTCACCCACCCACCATTATCTCACACACACTTATACACATCCACTCGCTTAGCTTATAGGTAGACCTCACACGCGCCAGCAATTAAAATTCCCCCCCCCCCATTCATGTGTAAGTAACTGCATGAGACCCCACACAAATACAGTCGCGCAAACTGGAAGGAGCAGTTGCTCGTAAATACTTCACACAACTATACACATTCATTTAACGCATACATATAAGGTTTAAACATACACAGAAATTGCACATACGACAGCATCTCGTACACATTCAGTCACATTAGTGGACCTCACACGTCACGACAGGGTTCAGCATCAAACGTACATTATATCTAACTGTTAAAAGGTTCGCCGAAAGTGGGCAGTTGTAATCTTAGGTTAAATTATCTTCCAGTTAACTGAAATTACACGGTGGTAAAAGTCGTTAATTCGCCTTTAATTAAAAATGAATTTATACATAATTGAACGCGGGAATTGATTATTTTTAATTAATAAAATTATGGATAAGAATCTATACAAATTTTATATCGTCTCATAATAAAAAAATAAACCTTATTTTATTTAATATTTGGCCATTATTTAACGAGTAATTTTGCATTATTTTTAAGCAACAGTTTGTATGTTGCAAAGTTTTAGAAAAAACTGTCAGTTGACGTGTTAAATATAACATTAATTTTACGCGAACTGTAAATATTAACGACTTCTCTACTTTGCTGTTTAATTTCAGTAACAATTATGGGGTGAAACTGCAAATTAACAGAGAGAGAGAGAGAGAGAGAGAGAGAGAGAGAGAGAGAGAGAGAGAGGAGGGGATAATCACTAATAATCGCAAGTAATTCTATTTTAAAGAAACCATTTACTCTTCAACGATATTTACCACTTATGACTCGGAACTTTAATGCTGTCTAATAAGTGATCTGAAAGCAAGTGGTTGTTTAATTTATAATAATAATTGACATTTAAGTATTTTAAAAACGTTGTCTAACCTCACTTAAATATACTAATAAAATTTAAATATACCCTTAAAAAATAATAAAATGCAGTTGGGTTTTGTGTCAACATATTTATTCCTCGTAAACATATTTTTATATACATTATATATATATATAATATATATAATTTTATTTTTTTTTAAAGTGTTCAGTATCAACCTGCGTTCTACGTCTCTGCAGCATCCCGCCTCATTTTTTCCTTGGTCTGGGGGATTTTTATGCTACCTATTTATCTACCAACAACAGGAAGAATAAATAGCTGGGTGGGCTGCGCCACTCTTGCCCGCGCTGGAAATCGTATCCGGGTTGATTGATTCTTAGTCAACGATACTAGCCGTTACCTAACCGAGTTTACAGAAGTATTACAGAAATTACAGGTTACCAGAGACCCAAGGATCCACTCTAGGTTAGCCCAAAAAGGAAGTAAAGTTTTGGTTTTTAACGTTTTTTTGCAAGAAAAACATTAAACACCTTTTTTTTTAAATGTTGCTGAAAAGTAACTTTATTTAAAATCTAAAAATGATTTAAAATTTTAAATTTAAAATATAATCCTCTAAAAATTATCAAATAATGCCCCACCTCAAAAAAACCCTCTTTAAACATATCTTTGGATCATATTAACTCTTACTATTAAAAATTAACACTACTTTAGTAACGTTCTGATTAATTTTTAATAAATTTTTAATATTTTTTTAATATAATTTTAATATAATTTTTAATATATATATCAAAACATCTCAAATTATATTAAAATCTGATTTAATTAAGTATTTAAAAAATACTAGGCACTTATTCCTTTCCCCCCTCCCCCCGCAATTTCTTTTTTCCCGGTTAGGTCAACTGTACGCCCTTACGCCCTTGACAATTGGTTAGGTTAAGTCATGATATTTTCGTTAAAATATTCCACTTATTCCTTTTCATTTTAACGAAAATATCATGACTTAACCAATTGTCAAGGGCGTACAATTGACCTAACCGGGAAAAGAGAATTTGCGGGAGAAAAGGAATAAGTACCAAATACTAAACTCAAAGGAATCTTTGGCCATATTCTAAGACCATATTAATTACAGTTCATGATAAATTAAAGTAATTTATTAATTTAACTTATAACGTATTAATTACATATCAAAAAAAATTTTTTCACTTTGTCTATCGTGGTAGGGTTGGAATTTTAAATATGGCGTACTTTCCTGTTCCTCATTGCTCTTAAAAAGTGTGAAAGAGGGATCACCTGAAGATCAGGGCCCCAACCTTCTTTATTTAGCCTTATGAGGCTAACTAACGAAAATATCACGACCTAACCTAACCAATCGTTAGATCAACTGTACGCCCTTGACGATTGGCTAGGTTAGGTCGTTATATTTTCGTTAGTTAGCCTTATAAAGCTAACTAAAGAAGGCTGGGGACCCTGAACTTTAGGTGATCCTGGAAGAGAGTTCAAAATATTTGGTATTCTCTAGAGAAGTTGTCATCAATAAACTCACCGTACCGGATCCGGACGCCGACGAATTTTACACAGACCACCGGAAATAAACCCACGCACACTGATTAGCCTATGAGATTTACCTTAAAATATAAACGAACTTTGGTATTTCGAACGCATCAAAATAAAATTATTTCTGTACGTTTTGTAAAGTTTAAAGTTAGCTTTAATTCTGGAGATTAAAATTATGATTTTAAGCTACTTTCCATAAAATAATGTTTACCACTACGAAAACAATCTAAGAAAAAACAAAAAACGAACCTTGGTGTGTGTGTGTGTGTGTGTGTGTGTGTGTGTATATATATTTTAGAGATACAGAATCGGTGCAACAACGTTTGCCAAAAATTTAACTTTTACGCCAAAATGTGTTTGTTTTCTAGTGATTGAATTTAGTTTTTTAGGTTTTATAAACCTACCTGAAAGTTCAACTAACCTAACCTAACTCTTCCTAATTATTTTTTAGGTACGAAGGAGGGTCAATTCCCACGAAAAACGTCCCCACCCCTACAAATTCAGGAAGAAGAAAAAAAAATCAAGGTCCAAGGTTTTCGAGATGTCTGGACGCTCTGAGTTTGAATGATTGGAGATCATAAACAGGGAGAAGATGGATTGAGGAAGATTGTTCCAGAGTTGATCGGTTGAGTAGAGGAAGGATTGAAAATACCGATTAAATCTTGCGTTAGACAGTTGGACAGAAAAGAAATGGGAATGTGTGCAAAGTCTGGTACTGCGTACCCTCCTTAAAGGAGGAGGCATGCAGTTAGAGAGTTCAGAAGAACAGTGTCCGTTATAATAGCGAGAGTGAGGCAACATTGCAGCGAAGAGTGACTGAAGACAATCAGTAAGAACCGGGGAATTGATGAGACGAAAAGCCTTTGATTCCACCCAGTCAAGTAGAGTTGTGTGGGTTGAGCCACCCCACACATGAGAAGTGTACTCCATACAGGGGCGGACAAGACCCCTGTACAGAGACAGCAACTGAGTGGGAGTAAAGAAACTGCGGAGCCGGTACAACATACCTAGCTTCTTAGAAGTTGTTTTAGAAAGAAAATATATGTGATCTTTCCAAGAAAGATCACGAGAAAAGTAAACGCCAAGAATGTTAAGAGAAGAGGAAGAGTTGAGTTGTGTATTGTTGACGGTAAGATGATAGTTGTGTTGAAGATTGTGACGAGTAGACAGACGAAGGAACTAAGTTTTTGAGGCATTGAAAGCAACAAGGCTTCCTTTGCCCCAATCAGAAGTAGTAGAAAGATCACAGAGGTTAAGTGTATCATAGCCGTCCCATACGAATCATGGAGTGTCTGTTGAGAAAGATGCTTTGTGAAGCGGTGGAGAAGTGAAGTGTGGAATCATCAGCATAGGAGTGATAGAAGTGGCTTGGACAGAAAGTTTGGCTAATAGATCATTGATAAATAAAAGGAAAAGAGTGTGTGACAGGACAGAACCTGAGGACGCCACTATTAATATCTTTAGGAGAAGAACAGTGGCCATTTACAACCGCAGCTATAGATCGGCCAGAAAGGAAATTAGATATAAAAGCACAGAGAGAAGGATAGAAACCGAAGGAGGGCAGTTTGGAGATTAAAGATTTGTGCCAGACTCTATCAAAAGCTTTTGATATGTCTAGCGCAATAGCAAATGTTTCACCGAAATCCTGAAAAGAGGATGACCAAGAGTCAGAGAGATATGCAAGATCGCCAGTAGAGCGTCCCTTGCGGAACCAATACTGTCGATCTGAAAGAAGATTGTGAGAAGAGAGGTATTTAAGAATCTTCTAATTAAAGATACATTCAAAAACTTTAGAAAGGCAAAAAATCAAAACAATTGGACGATAGTTGGAAGGTTGAGAGTGGTCACACCTCTTTGGGACAGGCTGAATGAAAGCAACCTTCTAGCAGTAACGAAAAGTACCAAATGAAAGGCAAAGACAAAAGAGTTTACTTAGGCAGGGTGTCAGCACAGAAGCACAGTTCTTGAGAACAGGAGGAACACCATCAGGATTGTACGCCTTCCTGGAGTTGAGCCCAGATAGGGAAAGAAAAAAACATCTTTGGAAGAGATTCTAATTTCAGACATAATTAAATGAGAGGGAGGAGGAAGAGATGGAGGAACAGCACCGGAATTGTCTGGGGTTGAATTGGAGGCGAAAGTTTCAGCGAAGAGTTCAGCTTTATCAGAATTCAAAATATTTGGTATTCTTCTAGAGAAGCAGTCATCAATAAGCTCACCGTAGTCCGGATCCGAACGGCCGTCGAATTTTATACAGACCACCGGAAATAAACACACACACACACTGATTAGCCTATGAGATTTACTTTAAAAATATAAGCAAATTCAATTTACTGGCCCTCATTTTTACCCTATACACCAAAAAAGTTACCCCAAAAAGAGAAAATGACATTACATCCATATATAAAAATGAAAATGACATTACATTCATATAAAAATGAAAATGACATTACATCCATATATGAAAATGAAATATATTTATGAAAACAAGTATCAGTTGGATTCTATAAATCGTAAATTAAATCAAACATCAGTAAATATTCTCACACCATTGAATATTGTCATCTTACGTCCGACATTTTGTTTAAATTTATTTCACAACATTCTTGACTCAAGTTCAGCAATGTAAGATCAAGGTATGTTATGCACCTCCGTGATATAGTGGATGCGCCTCAGTGGTGTAGTGGGTAGTATCGCTGACTACGAATCCACTGGCTCTGGGTTCGATTCCTGGTGACGGCAGGCGGCTCACAACAAACCCAGCTGTTCATCCTTCCATACAGTAAAATTAGTTGGCAGATAAATGGGTACCCTGGGTATCTAGTGGTTAAGACACTGGAGACACTGGATCGGGAGGTCGTGAAATCGAGTCCAGGTGAGGCTCTTGTAATTTTTGACTACCCGTGGTGGGTCGTGGTTCGGATTCCACGTTAAGCTGTAGGTAGAGCAACAATCTTGACCTTCGTCAGGATGAACAGTTCGGGCGGAAGCAAAACCAAGGTTAAATAAATTTCTATAAATGCCTTATTAAAATTTAATATCTACACACACACACACACACACACACACACACACACACGTGTGTGTGTGTGTGTATATATATATATATATATATATACTCTATATGTACAATTTGTCTGTTTTTTAATTAAGTAGCAGATAATAATATATACATATATATATACACGGTTACCATGAAATACATAAGTTCTCCAAACGTTCTCAGCTCAGGTGTTTTATAGTCATTTGCTTGTCGAAACAAAGTGAAACGAGATGAAACAAGATGAAAACGTCCTTTTTTCCTTGATTCTCAATTATTCTTCATGGGAAATTTTAATTTTTTCCTTATTTTTCCGTCATTCATGCAAAAGAATAATAATGAATGACTGCTACATTTCCTAATCAATATTTGAGAAATTCTCCCGCATATATATATATATATATACTTCTCGTTCTACTGACGTCATTTGATATGTAATAATTTGTTCTTCTAAGAATTCCAGACAACTTATTCATATATATATAATATATATATATATATATATATAATATATATATATATATATATATATATAATACAACACACACATGTTTGCAGATGATACAACTGTCTTTTTCTTGCAAAGATGTTAAATTCAGCTAAGAATATACAGTATTTAATTCAGAATTCATAAATGTAATGAA
>JAJOZX010005363.1:290000-318474 GCA_023014485.1 Bathynomus jamesi | reverse complement strand
GTACCTCCTCGGTATGGGCCGCAAGGCCTTTTGAGGTACTTTCCTTTTCTGTAACTCCTTGTAACCCTCTCGCTCTCTCTCCTCTCTCTCTCTCTCGCTATCTCTCTCCGCTCTCTCTCGCTCTCTCTCTCTCGCTCTCTCTCTCGCTCTCTCTCTCGCTCTTCTCTCTCTCTCTCTCGCTCTCTCTCTCTCGCTCTCTCTTCGCTCTCTCTCTCTCGCTCTCTCTCTCGCTCTCTCTCTCGCTCTCTCTCTCTCTCTCTCTCGCTCTCTCTCGCTCTCTCTCTCGCTCTCTCTCTCGCTCTCTCTCGCTCTCTCTCTCGCTCTCTCTCTCGCTCTCGCTCGCTCTATCTCTCACTGGCCTCACCGTTGACGAATCGTTGGGCGGGAGTGATCACGGTATTATTAGGTTCCGTGTGTGCGTCCCTCGGGTGAAGCGTAGTAACTCGAGAGGCAGTAAGCTCGATCTCCGGCGGGCGAACTTTGTTAGCCTCAGGGATAGCGTAGCAGAGATGGGGTTAGAGGTTGGCGGCGATGTTGAGGGAGTGTGGAGTGCATTCCGGGATGAGTTTATGGTGCTGCAGTCTGCTGCCATACCCTCAAAACTGGTCACCCCTGCTTCAACGCAGCCTAAGTGGTTCAATCGTGGCATCGCTTCGGCTATCCGAAATAGGAAAGTAGTGTATAGGAGGGCGAAGGCCAATCGTTCCCACGAGAACACTGAAGCGTATGTCCGCCTGTGTAGGAAGTGAAGGCGAAGTAGGTTAGGCTAGCGAAACGTAACGAAGAACTACGGGTGGCAAGCCTCTGCAAGAGGAACCCTAAGGAGTTCTTCAGTTATGTTAATAGTAGAAAGCCTATTAGAAGCATGATAGGTCCTTTAAAGGACAGAAGCGGCGTTTCTGCGGACCTCCGACGCGGACATCGCTAAGGGCTTAATGAGTACTTTGCGGGAGTGTTCACCAGGGAGGATACCCGCGTCATCCCCGAGCCAGCTGTGAGGCACGAAGGTGCTGACCTGGATAGTGTTAGATGTACCGCGACACGTCGTTGCTCATAGAATAGACAAACTGAGCGCGTTTAAGGCTCCTGGGCCAGACCAGTTTCTCCCCAGTGTTTTGCGAGAAGTGCGCGACCAGGTGGCTCCCCACCTGGCTACAGTCTTCAACAAATCGTTGGAGATGGGCCAGGTGCCTGGTGACTGGAGAGAGGCCAACGTGACCCCTATCTTTAAGAAAGGGGATCACGAAAGTCCAGGGAACTATCGTCCTATTAGTCTCACTTCAGTTGTAGGTAAATTATTAGAAAGGATAATAGCTGATAGAATCGTTGACCATTTGGATTCCTACAAGCTGCTTGGGGACTCCCAACATGGGTTTTAGACGGCATAGGTCGTGTCTCACCAACTTGCTCGAGTTTTTCCACGTCATGTTGAGTGAGTACGATAAGAGTAGGGCGATTGATATACTTTATCTCGACTTTCAGAAAGCCTTTGATAAGGTACCTCACCGCCGGCTAATGGCGAAAGGCGCGCGCTGGGTTATCGGTGGGGAAATAGGTAGGTGGATTGAAAACTGGCTAAGGAATAGGCGGCAGAGGGTGGTAATTAAAGGGGCTAGTTCGGGTTGGGCCTCGGTCACTAGTGGGGTTCCTCAGGGTTCCGTTTTGGGGCCACTGTTGTTTACCATTTACATAAATGATATCGACGGTGGCATCGTCAGTCGGATCGCCAAATTCGCTGATGACACCAAGCTTGGGGCCAATGTTGGGACGCCCGAAGCGATCGAGGAACTGCGTGCGGACCTAGGTAGGATAGGAGAGTGGTCCGAAAAATGGCAAATGCCGTTTAACTTGGGTAAATGCAAAGTGATGCACATTGGCTACGCCAATCCCAAGTCGGACTACTCGATGTTGGGCAGTAATATCGAGGTGACTGATTAGAAAAGGATTGGGTGTGCTAATTAGCAGCGACCTTAAGTTTACGAAACAGTGTGTAGAGATGGAAAAGAAAGCCCAGAAACTATTGGGTTATATCAGGAGGCAATTTCAGTTTCGGAACAAGGAGATTGTGCTCTCACTGTACAATTCCCTTGTTCGGCCGTACCTGGAGTATGCTGTGCAGTTCTGGTCGCCCACCCTCAGGAAAGATATTGAGAGGCTGGAGCGAGTGCAGGCGAGGGCCACAAAGTTGATCCCTTCCGTTAGGCATATGGGCTACAATCGACGGTTACGCGCCCTGAACTTGTTTTCGCTTGAAACTCGGAGGCTGCGCGGTCAACTGATCGAGGTTTTCAAGCTCTTACGAGGGTTCAACGATGTCGATTTTAGAAGTATGTTTAGTTTAAATGATAACCCAACTCGCAACAATGGTTGGAAGTTGGATTTGAAACGGTTTAGGACTAGTGTGTGTGGGAATTACGTTACGTATAAGATCTGTGGACACATGGAACAGGTTACCTTCGGAAGTTGTGAACAGTTCCTCTGTGGATCAGTTCAAGAAAAGGTTAGACGAAATCTTGCACACTATTTGAGTGTGTAAAGACATTTAGGACCTCAGTCTGCGGAAATTTCTTTTCCTGTAAAATAGTTGATATCTGGAACCAACTTCCCTCAGAGGATGTTTCCAGTCAAAGTGTAAATCTGTTAAAATAGGCTAGACAAAGTACAGAACACACTCACAGTTTAAGATTAAAACCTCAGAAAACTCTGCAGGAGTTCGCTTGCTCGGTGTCTCTGTGAGCAAGCTAAATATAGAGCTATTTATATATTCTCCACTTTCCTGTAAAATTTCCTTGGCTACTTTTCCAGGGTCAAGGTATTTTCTTCAACCTTTTCCGTACCTGCCTCTGGCAGGGAGGGAGCGGAGGGTGGGGAGAGAGCCTTCTACTTTTCTATCCAGTTTTCTACTACTGCTAGCATAGTTTGAAAGACAAAATTTTCCCTGGCACCCGTTGCCATTGGTACCTCCTCGGTATGGGCCGCAAGGCCTTTTGAGGTACTTCTTTTCCTTGTAACTCCTTGTAACTCTCTCTCTCCTCTCTCTGTCTCTCTCTCTCTCCTCTCTCTCTCCTCTCTCTCCTCTCTCTCTCCTCTCTCTCCTCTCTCTCTCATCTCTCTCCTCGAAAGAGGACACTATTTGAGTGTGTAAAGACATTTAGGACCTCAGTCTGCGGAAATTTCTTTTCCTATAAAATAGTTAATATCTGGAACCAACTTCCCTCAGAGGTTGTTTCCAGTCAAAGTGTAAATCTGTTTAAAAATAGGCTAGACAAAGTACTGAACACACTCATAGTTTAAGATTAAAACCTCAGAAAACTCTGTAGGAGTTCGCTTGCTCGGTGTCTCTGTGAGCAAGCTAAATATAGCTATTTATATATTCTCCACTTTCCTGTAAAATTTCCTTGGCTACTTTTCCAGGGTCAAGGTATTTTCTTCAACCTTTTTCCGTACCTGCCTCTGGCAGGGAGGGAGCGGAGGGTGGGGAGAGAGCCTTCTACTTTTCTATCCAGTTTTCTACTACTGCTAGGATAGTTGAAAGAAAAATAAACTTTCACAAAAAATTCCCTGGCACCCGTTGCCATTGGTACCTCCTCGGTATGGGCCGTAAGGCCTTTTGAGGTACTTCTTTTCCTTGTAACTCCTTGTAACTCTCTCCTCTCTCTTCTCTCTCTCTCTCTCTCCTCTCTCTCTCTCTCTGTTTTTCTCTCCTCTCTCTCTCTCCTCTCTCTCTCTCCTCTCTCCTCTCTCTCTCTCTCTGTTTCTCTCTCCTCTCTCTCTCTCTCTCTCTCTCTCTCTCTCCTCTCTCTCTCTCCTCTCTCTCTCTCTCTGTTTCTCTCTCCTCTCTCTCTCTCTCTCTCCTCTCTCTCTCTCCTCTCTCTCTCTCCTCTCTCTCTCTCTGTTTCTCTCTCCTCTCTCTCTCTCCTCTGTCTCTCTCCTCTCTCTCTTCCTCTCTCTCTCTGTTTCTCTCTCCTCTCTCTCTCTCTCCTCTCTCTGTCTCTCTCCTCTCTCTCTCTGTTTCTCTCTCCTCTCTCTCTCCTCCTCTCTCTCTCTCCTCTCTCTGTTTCTCTCCTGACGAGTTTTTCCACGTCATGTTGAGTGAGTACGATAAGAGTAGGGCGATTGATATACTTTATCTCGACTTTCAGAAAGCCTTTGATAAGGTACCTCACCGCCGGCTAATGGCGAAAGTGCGCGCACTGGGTATCGGTGGGGAAATAGGTAGGTGGATTGAAAACTGGCTAAGGAATAGGCGGCAGAGGGTGGTAATTAAAGGGGCTAGTTCGGGTTGGGCCTCGGTCACTAGTGGGGTTCCTCAGGGTTCCGTTTTGGGGCCGCTGTTGTTTACCATTTACATAAATGATATCGACGGTGGCATCGTCAGTCGGATCGCCAAATTCGCTGATGACACCAAGCTTGGGGCCAATGTTGGGACGCCCGAAGCGATCGAGGAACTGCGTGCGGACCTAGGTAGGATAGGAGAGTGGTCCGAAAAATGGCAAATGCCGTTTAACTTGGGTAAATGCAAAGTGATGCACATTGGCTACGCCAATCCCAAGTCGGACTACTCGATGTTGGGCAGTAATATCGAGGTGACTGATTTAGAAAAGGACTTGGGTGTGCTAATTAGCAGCGACCTTAAGTTTACGAAACAGTGTGTAGAGATGGAAAAGAAAGCCCAGAAACTATTGGGTTATATCAGGAGGCAATTTCAGTTTCGGAACAAGGAGATTGTGCTCTCACTGTACAATTCCCTTGTTCGGCCGTACCTGGAGTATGCTGTGCAGTTCTGGTCGCCCACCTCAGGAAAGATATTGAGAGGCTGGAGCGAGTGCAGGCGAGGGCCACAAAGTTGATCCCTTCCGTTAGGCATATGGGCTACAATCGACGGTTACGCGCCCTGAACTTGTTTTCGCTTGAAACTCGGAGGCTGCGCGGTCAACTGATCGAGGTTTTCAAGCTCTTACGAGGGTTCAACGATGTCGATTTTAGAAGTATGTTTAGTTTAAATGATAACCCAACTCGCAACAATGGTTGGAAGTTGGATTTGAAACGGTTTAGGACTAGTGTGTGTGGGAATTACGTTACGTATAAGATCTGTGACACATGGAACAGGTTACCTTCGGAAGTTGTGAACAGTTCCTCTGTGGATCAGTTCAAGAAAAGGTTAGACGAAATCTTGCACACTATTTGAGTGTGTAAAGACATTTAGGACCTAAATATAGAGCTATTTATATATTCTCCACTTTCCTGTAAAATTTCCTTGGCTACTTTTCCAGGGTCAAGGTATTTTCTTCAACCTTTTTCCGTACCTGCCTCTGGCAGGGAGGGAGCGGAGGGTGGGGAGAGAGCCTTCTACTTTTCTATCCAGTTTTCTACTACTGCTAGCATAGTTGAATGACAAAATTTTCCGTGGCACCCGTTGCCATTGGTACCTCCTCGGTATGGGCCGCAAGGCCTTTTGAGGTACTTCTTTTCCTTGTAACTCCTTGTAACTCTCTCTCTCTCTCCTCTCTCTGTTTCTCTCCTCTCTCTCCTCTCTCCTCTCTCTCTCTCTCTCTCTCTCTCTCTCTCTCTCTTGTTTCTCTCTCCTCTCTCTCTCTCCTAAATTGAAAGCAGAATGCTTTAAATGTAAAGTTAATCATTGGTGCGTAGACTTCCCAGAGGGTAATATCAGCGATATCACATCCCTTAGTGTATGTTTGTTTTGTAAACTTAGAGACAACCACGAAAAGGAAGTTAAAGAGCTAAAGGAATTAGTAAAAAAGCTTGAAGCTAGGGTCGTAGCACTGGAAATCCAACCCAGTGGACAAGATCAAATTAAAAACACACCAGCAGATTCAAACTGTAAGATTAAGTATCAAGAACAAAGGGAGGGCTCAAAGAAGGGGCTGATAGAGAAGGGTGGGAAGGGATCGATAGAGAAGGGTGGGAAGGGGCCTGCTGATGGCCCAAAGAAACCGAAGGATGTAGCTACCTGTCGGGGTGGGTCGGGTGGTGTAACTGCGTGTATGGGTGGCGACGGGTTTCGAAAGGTCTCGGGCAAGAAGGCTGCGAAGCCGAAGCCTGAGACCCCAGTTGCCCCTGTCAAGACCTCTAACCGCTTTAGTCTCCTGTGCTCGAAGGAGGAAGACACCGTTTTGATTGGAGACTCGCAGATCAGGGGCCAGGAGAAGTACTTTGCTTCTGCAAACCGGGATGGGAGGAAGGTAAGGTGCTTACCTGGGGGGGAACGGCGCACTTAAGGAAGGAGGTAGAGAAGGTGCGCGTGGCTAGTCGGAGGACTGCGATCGTTGTCCACGCTGGTGGCAATGACCTGTTCCTCAAAGGCGGTGGGGTAGGTCTTACAGAAGGGATCATCACCGAGATCATGTCTCTTGCGGATGATCTAAAACTGAAGACAGACAGGGGAATGTTAATGGGTATTTTACCGCGAATGAATGTCAGTGACCACTCGCTCAGTAAGGTCATTGGCATCAACGAGAGGGTACAAGACTTGTGCGTTCCGCTGGGCGTGAAGTTTATTGACCCCTTCGATGCATTTTCGGGTAGGTGGGACCTTTACCAGAGGGATGGTGTCAACCTCAATGACAAGGGTAAAGGTGTGCTAGGCGCGCTGCTCGACCGGCACCTATACAGAATGGTGAGGTCGAGTCCTTGGGAGAGATGATGGGCCCCCACCGGGGAGAGATGAGGATGAGCCGGTGGCGGACGTACCTTCGACTGAAGGGTGCGGCGAAGTACAGATGGGTGACCCTCCTCCTACGTTGAGGGGGCTCAGTCTCCTGTGGAAGTTGCCCCCTCGTTAGTGAGGGGCTCTTCAACTCCCGACAGCCTTGGCTGTTCGGGAAACGGGTCGTGCTAGGGGGCGGTCAGAATAGGGAAGGCTCCCTCCGTGCAATGCTTTTTAATGCTAGGTCAATTAGGAACAAGTTTCGCGAGCTACGGGCGCTCTTAGCATCAGAATACCAGGATATCGTTGCTATCACCGAGTCCTGGATTCATACTGATCGTAGGGACTACGTTGGGGAGTTCGAAATTCCCGGGTATAGAATGTTTCGCAAAGACCGCACCCGTGGGGAGGGGGGTGGGGTACTAATATACGTCAGAGACACGTTGAGTCCGGTTGACTGCCAGTTCCGGTCGGAACGGGAGCTGCTTGGCGTCGATCTGAACGTGGGAGGGACGAACTATAGGTTAATCTTGGTGTACAGACCTCCGCATCTCCTCCTCGAGGAGGATACAGCCCTGTACACCGAACTCAGTAGCCTGCTAGGGGATAGGGTGTGTGTAGTTTTAGGAGACTTCAACTGTCGCGGCATAAAGTGGGAAAACAGGACTGCCGATGCTGAAGGGAGGAGGCTAGTTGACTTTGCTGATGAGAACTTCCTCACTCAGTGGGTCAACGAGCCTACACGAGGCGAAAGCGTTCTAGACTTAGTATTCACGACCGAAGACAACCTCGTCACTGGCCTCACCGTTGACGAATCGTTGGGCGGGAGTGATCACGGTATTATTAGGTTCCGTGTGTGCGTCCCTCGGGTGAAGCGTAGTAACTCGAGAGGCAGTAAGCTCGATCTCCGGCGGGCGAACTTTGTTAGCCTCAGGGATAGCGTAGCAGAGATGGGGTTAGAGGTTGGCGGCGATGTTGAGGGACTGTGGAGTGCATTCCGGGATGAGTTTATGGTGCTGCAGTCTGCTGCCATACCCTCAAAACTGGTCACCCCTGCTTCAACGCAGCCTAAGTGGTTCAATCGTGGCATCGCTTCGGCTATCCGAAATAGGAAAGTAGTGTATAGGAGGGCGAAGGCCAATCGTTCCCACGAGAACACTGAAGCGTATGTCCGCCTGTGTAGGGAAGTGAAGGCGAAGGTTAGGCTAGCGAAACGTAACGAAGAACTACGGGTGGCAAGCCTCTGCAAGAGGAACCCTAAGGAGTTCTTCAGTTATGTTAATAGTAGAAAGCCTATTAGAAGCATGATAGGTCCTTTAAAGGACGGAAGCGGCGTTCTGCGGACCTCCGACGCGGACATCGCTAAGGTGCTTAATGAGTACTTTGCGGGAGTGTTCACCAGGGAGGATACCCGCGTCATCCCCGAGCCAGCTGTGAGGCACGAAGGTGCTGACCTGGATAGTGTTAGATGTACCGCGACAGTCGTTGCTCATAGAATAGACAAACTGAGCGCGTTTAAGGCTCCTGGGCCAGACCAGTTTCTCCCCAGTGTTTTGCGAGAAGTGCGCGACCAGGTGGCTCCCCACCTGGCTACAGTCTTCAACAAATCGTTGGAGATGGGCCAGGTGCCTGGTGACTGGAGAGAGGCCAACGTGACCCCTATCTTTAAGAAAGGGGATCACGAAAGTCCAGGGAACTATCGTCCTATTAGTCTCACTTCAGTTGTAGGTAAATTATTAGAAAGGATAATAGCTGATAGAATCGTTGACCATTTGGATTCCTACAAGCTGCTTGGGGACTCCCAACATGGGTTTAGACGGCATAGGTCGTGTCTCACCAACTTGCTCGAGTTTTTCCACGTCATGTTGAGTGAGTACGATAAGAGTAGGGCGATTGATATACTTTATCTCGACTTTCAGAAAGCCTTTGATAAGGTACCTCACCGCCGGCTAATGGCGAAAGTGCGCGCGCTGGGTATCGGTGGGGAAATAGGTAGGTGGATTGAAAACTGGCTAAGGAATAGGCGGCAGAGGGTGGTAATTAAAGGGGCTAGTTCGGGTTGGGCCTCGGTCACTAGGGGTTCCTCAGGGTTCCGTTTTGGGGCCACTGTTGTTTACCATTTACATAAATGATATCGACGGTGGCATCGTCAGTCGGATCGCCAAATTCGCTGATGACACCAAGCTTGGGGCCAATGTTGGGATGCCCGAAGCGATCGAGGAACTGCGTGCGGACCTAGGTAGGATAGGAGAGTGGTCCGAAAAATGGCAAATGCCGTTTAACTTGGGTAAATGCAAAGTGATGCACATTGGCTACGCCAATCCCAAGTCGGACTACTCGATGTTGGGCAGTAATATCGAGGTGACTGATTTAGAAAAGGACTTGGGTGTGCTAATTAGCAGCGACCTTAAGTTTACGAAACAGTGTGTAGAGATGGAAAAGAAAGCCCAGAAACTATTGGGTTATATCAGGAGGCAATTTCAGTTTCGGAACAAGGAGATTGTGCTCTCACTGTACAATTCCCTGTTCGGCCGTACCTGGAGTATGCTGTGCAGTTCTGGTCGCCCACCCTCAGGAAAGATATTGAGAGGCTGGAGCGAGTGCAGGCGAGGGCCACAAAGTTGATCCCTTCCGTTAGGCATATGGGCTACAATCGACGGTTACGCGCCCTGAACTTGTTTTCGCTTGAAACTCGGAGGCTGCGCGGTCAACTGATCGAGGTTTTCAAGCTCTTACGAGGGTTCAACGATGTCGATTTTAGAAGTATGTTTAGTTTAAATGATAACCCAACTCGCAACAATGGTTGGAAGTTGGATTTGAAACGGTTTAGGACTAGTGTGTGTGGGAATTACGTTACGTATAAGATCTGTGACACATGGAACAGGTTACCTTCGGAAGTTGTGAACAGTTCCTCTGTGGATCAGTTCAAGAAAAGGTTAGACGAAATCTTGCACACTATTTGAGTGTGTAAAGACATTTAGGACCTCAGTCTGCGGAAATTTCTTTTCCTGTAAAATAGTTGATATCTGGAACCAACTTCCCTCAGAGGATGTTTCCAGTCAAAGTGTAAATCTGTTTAAAAATAGGCTAGACAAAGTACAGAACACACTCATAGGTTAAGATTAAAACCTCAGAAAACTCTGCAGGAGTTCGCTTGCTCGGTGTCTCTGTGAGCAAGCTAAATATAGAGCTATTTATATATCTCCACTTTCCTGTAAAATTTCCTTGGCTACTTTTCCAGGGTCAAGGTATTTTCTTCAACCTTTTCCGTACCTGCCTCTGGCAGGGGGGAGCGGAGGGTGGGGAGAGAGCCTTCTACTTTTCTATCCAGTTTTCTACTACTGCTAGCATAGTTTGAAAGACAAAATTTTCCCTGGCACCCGTTGCCATTGGTACCTCCTCGGTATGGGCCGCAAGGCCTTTTGAGGTACTTCTTTTCCTTGTAACTCCTTGTAACTCTCTCTCCTCTCTGTCTCTCTCCTCTCTCTCCTCTCTCCTCTCTCTCTCTCTCTCTCTCCTCTCTCTCTCTCTCTCTCTCCTCTCTCTCCTCTCTCTCTCCTCTCTCTCTGTTTCTCTCTCCTCTCTCTCTCTCTCTCCAGTGTTTTGCGAGAAGTGCGCGACCAGGTGGCTCCCCACCTGGCTACTGTCTTCAACAAATCGCTGGTGATGGGCCAGGTGCCTGGTGACTGGAGGGAGGCCAACGTGACCCCTATCTTTAAGAAAGGGGATCACGAAAGTCCAGGGAACTATCGTCCTATTAGTCTCACTTCAGTTGTAGGTAAATTATTAGAAAGGATAATAGCTGATAGAATCGTTGACCATTTGGATTCCTACAAGCTGCTTGGGGACTCCCAACATGGGTTTAGACGGCATAGGTCGTGTCTCACCAACTTGCTCGAGTTTTTCCACGTCATGTTGAGTGAGTACGATAAGAGTAGGGCGATTGATATACTTTATCTCGACTTTCAGAAAGCCTTTGATAAGGTACCTCACCGCCGGCTAATGGCGAAAGTGCGCGCGTTGGGTATCGGTGGGGAAATAGGTAGGTGGATGAAAACTGGCTGAGGAATAGGCGGCAGAGGGTGGTAATTAAAGGGGCTAGTTCGGGTTGGGCCTCGGTCACTAGTGGGGTTCCTCAGGGTTCCGTTTTGGGGCCACTGTTGTTTACCATTTACATAAATGATATCGACGGTGGCATCGTCAGTCGGATCGCCAAATTCGCTGATGACACCAAGCTTGGGGCCAATGTTGGGACGCCCGAAGCGATCGAGGAACTGCGTGCGGACCTAGGTAGGATAGGAGAATGGTCCGAAAAATGGCAAATGCCGTTTAACTTGGGTAAATGCAAAGTGATGCACATTGGCTACGCCAATCCCAAGTCGGACTACTCGATGTTGGGCAGTAATATCGAGGTGACTGATTTAGAAAAGGACTTGGGTGTGCTAATTAGCAGCGACCTTAAGTTTACGAAACAGTGTGTAGAGATGGAAAAGAAAGCCCAGAAACTATTGGGTTATATCAGGAGGCAATTTCAGTTTCGGAACAAGGAGATTGTGCTCTCACTGTACAATTCCCTTGTTCGGCCGTACCTGGAGTATGCTGTGCAGTTCTGGTCGCCCACCCTCAGGAAAGATATTGAGAGGCTGGAGCGAGTGCAGGCGAGGGCCACAAAGTTGATCCCTTCCGTTAGGCATATGGGCTACAATCGACGGTTACGCGCCCTGAACTTGTTTTCGCTTGAAACTCGGAGGCTGCGCGGTCAACTGATCGAGGTTTTCAAGCTCTTACGAGGGTTCAACGATGTCGATTTTAGAAGTATGTTTAGTTTAAATGATAACCCAACTCGCAACAATGGTTGGAAGTTGGATTTGAAACGGTTTAGGACTAGTTTGTGTGGGAATTACGTTACGTATAAGATCTGTGACACGTGGAACAGGTTACCTTCGGAAGTTGTGAACAGTTCCTCTGTGGATCAGTTCAAGAAAAGGTTAGACGAAATCTTGCACACTCTTTGAGTGTGTAGAAAATTTTCCGTGTCACCCGTTGCCATTGGTACCTCCTCGGTATGGGCCGCAAGGCCTTTTGAGGTACTTCTTTTCCTTGTAACTCCTTGTAACTCTCTGTCTCTCTCCTCTCTCTCCTCTCTCCTCTCTCTCTCTCTCTCTCTCCTCTCTCTCTCTCTCTCTCTCCTCTCTCTCCTCTCTCTCCTCTCTCTCTCCTCTCTCTCTCCTCTCTCCCTCCTCTCTCTCTCTCTCTCGTAGCACTGGAAATCCAACCCAGTGGACATGATCAAATTAAAAACACACCAGCAGATTCAAACTGTAAGATTAAGTATCTAGAACAAAGGGAGGGCTCAAAGAAGGGGCTGATAGAGAAGGGTGGGAAGGGATCGATAGAGAAGGGTGGGCAGGGGCCAATGAAGAAAAAGGGTGGGAAGGGGCCTGCTGATGGCCCAAAGAAACCGAAGGATGTAGCTACTTGTCGGGGTGGGTCGGGTGGTGTAACTGCGTGTATGGGTGGCGACGGGTTTCGAAAGGTCTCGGGCAAGAAGGCTGCGAAGTCGAAGCCTAAGACCCCAGTTGCCCCTGTCAAGACCTCTAACCGCTTTAGTCTCCTGTGCTCGAAGGAGGAAGACACCGTTTTGATTGGGGACTCGCAGATCAGGGGCCAGGAGAAGTACTTTGCTTCAGCAAACCGGGATGGGAGGAAGGTAAGGTGCTTACCTGGGCGGGGAACGGCGCACTTAAGGAAGGAGGTAGAGAAGGTGCGCGTTGCTAGTCGGAGGACTGTGTTCGTTGTCCACGCTGGTGGCAATGACCTGTTCCTCAAAGGCGGTGGGGTAGGTCTTACTGAAAGGATCATCACCGAGATCATGTCTCTTGCGGATGATCTAAAACTGAAGACAGACAGGGGAATGTTAATGGGTATTTTACCGCGAATGAATGTCAGTGACCACGCGCTCAGTAAGGTCATTGGCACCAACGAGAGGGTACAAGACTTGTGCGTTCCGCTGGGCGTGAAGTTTATTGACCCCTTCGATGCATTTTCGGGTACGTGGGACCTTTACCAGAGGGATGGTGTCCACCTCAATAACAAGGGTAAAGGTGTGCTAGGCGCGCTGCTCGACCGGCACCTATACAGAATGGTGAGGTCGAGTCCGGGGAGAGATGATGGGCCCCCACCGGGGAGAGATGAGGATGAGCCGGTGGCGGACATACCTTCGACTGAAGGGTGCGTCGAAGTACAGGTGGGATGGGCCCCCACCGGGGAGAGATGAGGATGAGCCGGTGGCGGACATACCTTCGACTGAATGGTGCGTCGAAGTACAGGTGGGTGACCCTCCTCCTACGTTGGAGGGGGCTCAGTCTCCTGCGGAAGTTGCCCCCTCGTTAGTGAGGGGCTCTTCAACTCCCGACAGCCCTGGCTGTTCGGGAAACGGGTCGTGCTAGGGGGCGGTCAGAATAGGGAAGGCTCCCTCCGTGCAATGCTTTTTAATGCTAGGTCAATTAGGAACAAGTTTCGCGAGCTACGGGCGCTCTTAGCATCAGAATACCAGGATATCGTTGCTATCACCGAGTCCTGGATTCATACTGATCGTAGGGACTACGTTGGGGAGTTCGAAATTCCAGGGTATAGAATGTTTCGCAAAGACCGCACCCGTGGTGAGGGGGGTGGGGTACTAATATACGTCAGAGACACGTTGAGTCCGGTTGACTGCCAGTTCCGGTCGGAACGGGAGCTGCTTGGCGTCGATCTGAACGTGGGAGGGACGAACTATAGGTTAATCTTGGTGTACAGACCTCCGCATCTCCTTCTCGAGGAGGATACAGCCCTGTACACCGAACTCAGTAGCCTGCTAGGGGATAGGGTGTGTGTAGTTTTAGGAGACTTCAACTGTCGCGGCATAAAGTGGGAAAACAGGACTGCCGATGCTGAAGGGAGGAGGCTAGTTGACTTTGCTGATGAGAACTTCCTCACTCAGTGGGTCAACGAGCCTACACGTCGCGAAAGCGTTCTGGACTTAGTGTTCACGACCGAAGACAACCTCGTCACTGGCATCACCGTTGACGAATCGTTGGGCGGGAGTGATCACAGTCTTATTAGGTTCCGTGTGTGCGTCCCTCGGGTGAAGCGTAGTATCTCGAGAGGCAGTAAGCTCGATCTCCGGCGGGCGAACTTTGTTAGCTGGGTATCGGTGGGGAAATAGGTAGGTGGCTTGAAAACTGGCTGAAGAATAGGCGGCAGAGGGTTGTAATTAAAGGTGCTAGTTCGGATTGGGCCTCGGTCACTAGTGGGGTTCCTCAGGGTTCTGTTTTGGGGCCGCTGTTGTTTATCATTTACATAAATGATATCGACGGTGGCATCGTCAGTCGGATCGCCAAATTCGCTGATGACACCAAGCTTGGGGCCAATGTTGGGACGCTCGAAGCGATCGAGGTGACTGATTTAGAAAAGGACTTGGGTGTGCTAATTAGCAGCGACCTTAAGTTTACGAAACAGTGCGTAGAGGTGTAAAAGAAAGCCCAGAAACTATTGGGTTATATCAGGAGGCAATTTCAGTTTCGGAACAAGGAGATTGTGCTCTCACTGTACAATTCCCTTGTTCGGCCGCACCTGGAGTATGCTGTGCAGTTCTGGTCGCCCACACTCAGGAAAGATATTGAGAGGCTTGAGCGAGTGCAGGCGAGGGCCACAAAGTTAATCCCTTCCGTTAGGCATATCGGCTACAATCGACGGTTACGCGCCCTGAACTTGTTTTCGCTTGAAACTCGGAGGCTGCGCGGTCAACTGATCGAGGTTTTCAAGCTCTTACGAGGGTTCAACGATGTCGATTTTAGAAGTATGTTTAGTTTAAATGATAACCCAACTCGCAACAATGGTTGGAAGTTGGATTTGAAACGGTTTAGGACTAGTGTGTGTGGGAATTATGTTACGTATAAGATCTGTGACACATGGAACAGGTTACCTTCGGAAGTTGTGAACAGTTCCTCTGTGGATCAGTTCAAGAAAAGGGTAGACGAAATCTTGCACACTATTTGAGTGTGTAAAGACATTTAGGACCTCAGTCTGCGGAAATTTCTTTTCCTATAAAATAGTTAATATCTGGAACCAACTTCCCTCAGAGGTTGTTTCCAGTCAAAGTGTAAATCTGTTTAAAAATAGGCTAGACAAAGTACTGAACACACTCATAGTTTAAGATTAAAACCTCAGAAAACTCTGCAGGAGTTCGCTTGCTCGGTCTCTGTGAGCAAGCTAAATATAGAGCTATTTATATATTCTCCACTTTCCTGTAAAATTTCCTTGGCTACTTTTCCAGGGTCAAGGTATTTTCTTCAACATTTTTCCGTACCTGCCTCTGGCAGGGAGGGAGCGGAGGGTGGGGAGAGAGCCTTCTACTTTTCAATCCAGTTTTCTACTACTGCTAGGATAGTTGAAAGGAAAATAAACTTTCACAAAATTTTCCCTGGCACCCGTTGTCATTGGTACCTCCTCGGTATGGGCCGCAAGGCCTTTTGAGGTACTTCTTTTCCTTGTAACTCCTTGTAACTCTTCCTCTCTCTCTTCCTCTCTCTCTCTTCTCTCTCTCTCTCTCTCTTTCTCTCTCTCTCTCTCTTTCTCTCTCTCTCTCTTCCTCCCGCAGGGAGTATAAAGGTTATGCACATTTCTTCTGGATGTAGTAAACTTTATACTTGGGGTGTGACAGCCCTCCGGTCCCGAGTCGTGGGATTCTAGAGGAACTGGCTGCCAGTTCCTTTAGGTTCTCTCTCTCTTTCGGGAGGGCGGGTGAATTATTTTGCACAATCCCGTCCCGTGGGTTACTAGGACCCCATCCCATCCCTACTCTTTCGTTTTAGCTTACGTTAAGGTTGTTCTCGTCTGACTGTAAAAAAAAAAAAAAAAAAAAAAAAAAAACTTTTAGTATCAACTCTTTTTCTCTTCTTTTACTATTAGGACCCTACTGCTACCTCATGCGTGGGAAGAGAGGCTTTGGAACCTCTATAAATAACACCATTTAACGCTCGTAGGTTGTGAGAGACTGGGATGGAGGGGTCCCAGGCCTAGGGGGCGCGATGAATGGAGTGTGGCTAGTGCCCCGTTAAGCACATTCCTAACGCTTAATGGCCTGACCAGCCCCCTGCGACCGTTCTTTGGTGACCAATTAATGGTGCTTGGCTGTACTGCTCTGAGGTGAGAGAGCTTTACTGCCCAGCTGGCTGCCAGGCCAGCGTAAAGTCTCGGGCGTAGCCTCTGGGTCTGGTGGGATATCCCTTGAACACTGGATTCTAAGAGTCTGGCCGCTTGTGAGTGACTAGTAAGACTTAGTAAGGGGCTGCATCTCGCTGTCGCTCCTGGCGGAAAATCCGTGACGCTTGCGTCGCGAGTGTTTGTCAGTTGGTAGCTGCGACACGTTTGGGACGGTCCGGCCCTGGGGAGACCTTTGGTCGGTGCGGCAGCAGGAGAGGTGTAGTCTTCTGGAAGGAATGAACGTCACTTGCAAAAAGGCGGATGCGTCTACGCGCGGGATGAATTCACCCCCCCCCCTTTTTTCTATACTGGTCAGAACGTTTTTGGATAGTTTTCATTGCTAGAACGCTTTATCTTATTCAGAGTATTCAGAAAAAACAACAAAAAAGAGAAAATATGGCAGGGCCAGCTAAATTGAAAGCAGAATGCTTTAAATGTATAGTTAATCATTGGTGCGTAGACTTCCCTGAGGGTAGTATCAGCGATATCACATACCTTAGTGTATGTTTGTTTTGTAAACTTATAGTGCAGTAGCTTAGACCCTGATTTTTGAAGTAAGTGGACATTCTGGACAAAAGCACCAAACTTGGCTCAAATGTTGTTCAGGACCTTAGCTACCAATTTTTCCCCGGAACCAAGACGCACAACCCTATCTTGGCTGCCATTTTGGAAATCCAAGATGGCTGCCAGCTGGATATCAACAAACTATTGTGAGGAGTAATTGTAAATAAATAGTCCCTAAACCTACATATTTCGATGCCAGGATTGCTATAAAATAATCAGAATTACCCTTAAATGTTTATTTAATGTAAAATATTTAATAATATAACTATATAATATGTGCTTTTCTGTTTTGCAGGTGATTTGTGAACATGGATTGGAGCAAATGCATGGTTTGTCAAGAGAGCAAAGGTGAGACTCTTAAATGTCCACTCAATGCTGTGAGTGGTAAAAAAACTGAAGCATATGCAACATTTATGGAGAATGTCAACGCATTCAAGAATCTTGGAAGACTACCAGTTCCTCTTCTTTTCAATGAAGAGGTGACTGTTGAAGATCTGGTTCAGAATAAAGCTGTGTGGCACAAGTCATGCCATGTTAAATTTAGTAAAGAAAAGCTTGAAAGGGCTACAAAAAAGAGAGAAAGGGCGGATGAAGGTGAAACCAGTTCATCTACGGGGAAGCGGGTTCAGCGGCATCCTATGGACAAAGCAACTTGTGTGTTTTGTCAACAAACACATGGGCATCTTCACGAATTCAGTACATTTGGCGCTGACGTCAATTTACGAATGATGGCTACAGAACTCAGTGACACAGAACTAATGTCTAGAATAGGAGGTGGTGATCTCATGGCCATTGAAGCCAAGTATCATCTGCAATGCTTGACATTTTATCGGAACCGTTACCGCTCACTTTTGAGACAAAAACAGAGCAAGGAAGAAGGCTATGAAGAAAACTTGATGAAAGCAAAGGCAATAGTTGAGGTCGTTAATCATGTAGAAAATTGCGTGGAAGAAGGAATCTTTCAAATGAAGTTTTCTGTGCTATTTGATCTGTATCAAAAAAGACTTCGGGACTTAGGTATTAATAAGGAAATGAACAGAGGACGATTCAGAGAGAAGATTCTGGAGTATTTCCCATATGCCCAGGAAGTGAGTGATGGCAAGAACAAAATCTTAGTTTTTCAGCAGGGAATTCAGGAAATGCTCAGAGAGACAAATAGACAGAATTTTGAAGGAGATACTATGATTCTTGCAAAAGCTGCTAGAATCATACGCAAGGAAATCGTCAACTTTACTGGATTCAAGTTTGCAGGTGCCTTTCCATCTGGTTGTCAACAGGAATCGGTACCTACAACCTTGAAAACCCTTATATCTATGATCACAAATGGTGCTGACGTGAAGGACCAAACACCAGAAGACTCCCCTGCAACTCTCACTGTCTCGCAACTTATCCTTTTTAATTTTAGGAACAAGCATACATCATCATCTAAGGTTCGCCATTCTTTGGAAAGAGAACCACCATTGCCTCTGTATCTTGGTCTGAAAATTCATACTGAAATTCGGTCAAAATCATTAATTACACAACTATATGAATTGGGTCTCAGTGTGAGTTATGACCGAATTCTTCAAGTCGAAAGCCAACTTGCAACAGCAGTGTGCCAGAACTTCAAGACCAAAGGAGTGGTACCAGCTCAGTTTCGTCATGGACCATTTATTGTTGGGGCACTTGACAATCTGGATTACAACCCATCTAGTACAACTGCCGTTGGATCATTTCATGGTACAGGGATTAGTCTGTTTCAGTTCCCAACTGTCTCAAACTGTGGAACCAAACAAGGTGATCTTGTGCTACCTTCTCTAGGTTCAAAGGACTTGGAGTTACTCATGTCCTACTCAATTGTACCAGCTGTTGCAATGGACAAAACCAAGGTAGAAGTCCTGAAGTTGTCTAATGTGTCTGACCCTATTGAGGGACACTACCATGAAGCATGTTTCCAGGAAAAGGAGTGGATGAAAGAAGCGTTCAGGATCTTGGAGAAAGACACGATAGGGAAGGGTGATGTTATATCATGGTCAGCATACCACGCTAAGGCAAGAACAAGATGAAGATCAAATGAAAACCCTTTCCTACCTCCTTCCCTTATTCCATGAAAAGGCCGCTACTCCAGCGATGATCAAGCATGGAATGAATGTTGTTCGGTCTGCTACTGAATTCCTTAACCCCGGGCAAATACCAGTTGTTGCATTCGATGCACCCCTATATGCCCTTGGTAAATTCATTCAGTGGAAGTGGCCAGACACCCACGGAGAAGACAAGGTCATCGTCATGTTTGGAGGTCTACATACAGAGATGGCCATGTGGAGAACGTATGGAGATTATCTAGAGGGATCTGGGTGGACAAATGCCTTGACACAAGCAGGCATTGCTTCGGCAGGAACTGTTGACTCATTTCTTAAAGCCTCTCATCTTACAAGAACCAGACATGCTCACCAGGTAACAGCTTTGACATTGGCAAAGCTGCAGCATGAAGCCTTTATGGAAACTGTTGGTCCCTATGATGACAAGACAAAGGAAGAGTGGAAGAAGAAGATGGTTCAGGTCAGTCCAACATTCCAATACTGGGAGACAATTCTTCAGATGGAGATAGACGGCCTCATATTCATACGATCACATCGTGCAGGAGACTTTCCATTGTATGTAGAAAGCTTGAAGAAAGTAGTTCCCTGGTTCTTTGCTCTTGACCACCAGAATTACGCACGTTGGCTTCCACTCCACATCCGGGACATGAAGAATCTCCCTCAGCCAGTTATGAATGAGTTTTCACGAAATGGACACTGGGTAGTACACAAGACCAAGAAGAGATTCTCAGCCATGCCTTTAGACCAAGCGCATGAACAAAACAATGAGAAAGTCAAAGGTTCAGGAGGCGCGGTGGGTCTGACTGAGAATCCAGTGGCATTCAAGAAGTGGATGGTAGCAGGGCCAGAACAAGCCAGATTGATTACTGAATATGAAGACGAAAACCTTCCAGAAACTGAAGACAACAACTTCCACCACGAAGAAGGACTATCTACACAGAGAAGATTCAAGGATCATGTTTCTAATCTCGTTGAAGTCTTCCGTGATATGGGAAATCCATTTTGTGATAATGGGAATGAGTTACTGGCCTTAGACACAAGGAATGTCATGGATGAATCTGTGGTCCATACAGTGAGAACTATAAAGGATTTGGGTAAGGAGCAATATAGCCGATACTACAAAGAAGTTGTCACAGATTGTACAAGGTCAATTCATACACCGATCAAGAAGAACTCGCTTGCCCTCTTCAGATGTCCTCGGCCGAAATCTCAGGTACGGAATGTTGGGGGAATCCAACTACTGAAGAACGATGTTGCTCTATTCTCTCATCTGTATATTGTTATGCAACATCGGCATAGTGACATGGATGCATTCTTCCAACACGAGAATCACCCCTTTCCTTCTTCCCTATCTGATGGTGGGAAATTGCGGTTTGGGAAAAAGTCTGACCTACTGAAAATCATTACATTTGAAAACAAGGACAACCCTCCAGATCCTTTTGATGTGAAACTTCTTGATGGAGCTGCCATCGTCCATTTGCTGTCTACTGCAGGTGTTACCAACTTTGAAGAGTATGCAGATCGTGTATTCGTCCCTTATCTCATCAAACAGTTAGAAACTTGCCAGCGAATTGACATCGTCTGGGATACCTACACTGCAAACACCTTAAAAGAGACTACCAGAGAAAAACGGGGAAAAGGAATCAGAAGAAAGGTTGAAGGAAAAACCAAATTACCCCTAAATTGGCATGACTTCCTTCGAGACTCTAGAAACAAGCAAGAACTGTTCGCTTTCCTATCAGACAAGGTTGCTGCAATGGAAGTTCCTAACAACAAAGAAGTTGTTATTACATCAGGACCTGAAGTCATCATCAATGGGGCCGACCGCACAATGCCAAGATGCGACCATGAGGAGGCAGACACTAGACTGTTCATTCATCTTCAAGATGCAATAAAGGAAGGGCACATTAACTGCATGATCAGAACTGTAGACACGGATGTTATTGTCATTCTAATAGGAAAATTCCATCACTTGACGTCCATAAGATCTGAAGTAAATATTTGGGTTGGTTTTGGCACTGGGAAAAACTTCACTTACCATCATATTAACACAATCTGTGCCTCTTTGGGTGAAGAGAGATGCACATCCCTACCACTGTTTCACTGCTTCACGGGATGTGATACAACATCATCCTTTTACGGAAGGGGCAAGAATACGGCATGGGCAGCATGGCACCATTACCCTTAGGTAACACAAGCATTCACATTCATGGCACGAAATCCATTTGCAGATGTTGACGCCGAAACTCCCCACTTCAAGCTTCTTGAACGGTACACAGTTGTCCTCTATGACAACACCAGTGACATTGAACGTGTAGATGAGGCAAGAAAGGTCATGTTCTGTCAGAAGGGAAAAGCTATGGAGACTATCCCACCAACTCAGGATGCTCTGCTCCAACACACCAGGAGGGTCACATACCAGGGAGGAATATGGTCGACCTGTGAGAGAAGTGAACAGAATCTTCCAACTCCTGAAGGATGGGGATGGACCTTTAGCGAAGAGTCCCAGTCATGGACACCAGTTTGGACCACAAGACCAGTAGCATCTAAAGCTTGCAGCGAATTGGTCAAATGCGGCTGCAAGAGCAAGAGTGGATGTGGCACCAGGTGTGCTTGCAAGAAGGCCAGGTGGAAGTGTACAGAACTGTGTAGCTGCAACTGTGCAGTTTAACATATAGCGTCGAGCGGGGTGAGTTGGGACAGTTCGGGACAGGGGGTGAGTTGGGACAGTTCGGGACAGGGGGAGTTGGGACAGTAGGCATTGCAATGCTAAATGCCAAGATATTTCCATTTTATGGTGCCCATTTAATAGCCCTGCCCTTACTCTACAAATGTTAATACAAGTTTTCTATAGAACCACGAATAATGCACGAAAATTGTGCAAATATGAAAGGGTAGCATTTTGACCTTTGTAGAATTTCATTTTTTAAATGCACATATTTTGCCAATTTTCCTCTCCCACATTCAGTTATAGAGCTAAAGGTCTACTTTTTGGTGGGTGAAATCTTCAATTGTTATAGTTTCGTTGATTTTTCTTAAACATGGTTTTCTTGAACATGGTTTTTGTGTTAAAATATTCACGATTTTCACTGTATATGTTGTACGAAGTGTGATTTCTGCAGTAAACATACTTCTGATCAGCTTAAAAGTTGTTTTATTGATCTGATCATGCCAAAAAACATATAGTTTGATGCCAAACATGCCAAGGGAATTCTCTATTGAAACTTATATCAGAAATTCCATTTTGCCTATGGCGGCCATCTTGAAATCCAATATGGCGGCCAAGTAATGGTCTCTGAAGGTGGTTCCGGGGATATTTTTAATTGTTGGTCCAAAATATACAAGTAGGGAAAGTTTGGTGCTTTTGTCCAGATTGTCCACTTCAACTTGTTTAGCTGCCCTACTATTAGAGACAACCACGAAAAGGAAGTTAAAGAGCAAAAGGAATTAGTAAAAAAGCTTGAAGCTAGGGTCGTAGCACTGGAAATCCAACCCAGTGGACAAGATCAAATTAAAAACACACCAGCAGATTCAAACTGTAAGATTAAGTATCTAGAACAAAGGGAGGGCTCAAAGAAGGGGCTGATAGAGAAGGGTGGGAAGGGATCGATAGAGAAGGGTGGGAAGGGGCCAATGAAGAAAAAGGGTGGGAAGGGGCCTACTGATGGCCCAAAGAAACCGAAGGATGTAGCTACCTGTCGGGTGGGTCGGGTGGTGTAACTGCGTGTATGGGTGGCGACGGGTTTCGAAAGGTCTCGGGCAAGAAGGCTGCGAAGCGAAGCCTGAGACCCCAGTTGCCCCTGTCAAGACCTCTAACCGCTTTAGTCTCCTGTGCTCGAAGGAGGAAGACACCGTTTTGATTGGGGACTCGCAGATCAGGGGCCAGGAGAAGTACTTTGCTTCTGCAAACCGGGATGGGAGGAAGGTAAGGTGCTTACCTGGGCGGGGAACGGCGCACTTAAGGAAGGAGGTAGAGAAGGTGCGCGTGGCTAGTCGGAGGACTGCGATCGTTGTCCACGCTGGTGGCAATGACCTGTTCCTCAAAGGCGGTGGGGTAGGTCTTACAGAAGGGATCATCACCGAGATCATGTCTCTTGCGGATGATCTAAAACTGAAGACAGACAGGGGAATGTTAATGGGTATTTTACCGCGAATGAATGCCAGTGACCACGCGCTCAGTAAGGTCATTGGCATCAACGAGAGGGTACAAGACTTGTGCGTTCCGCTGGGCGTGAAGTTTATTGACCCCTTCGATGCATTTTCGGGTAGGTGGGACCTTTACCAGAGGGATGGTGTCCACCTCAATAACAAGGGTAAAGGTGTGCTAGGCGCGCTGCTCGACCGGCACCTATACAGAATGGTGAGGTCGAGTCCGGGGAGAGATGATGGGCCCCCACCGGGGAGAGATGAGGATGAGCCGGTGGCGGACGTACCTTCAACTGAAGGGTGCGTCGAAGTACAGGTGGTGACCCTCCTCCTACGTTGGAGGGGGCTCAGTCTCCTGCGGAAGTTGCCCCCTCGTTAGTGAGGGGCTCTTCAACTCCCGACAGCCCTGGCTGTTCGGGAAACGGGTCGTGCTAGGGGGCGGTCAGAATAGGGAAGGCTCCCTCCGTGCAATGCTTTTTAATGCTAGGTCAATTAGGAACAAGTTTTGCGAGCTACGGGCGCTCTTAGCATCAGAATACCAGGATATCGTTGCTATCACCGAGTCCTGGATTCATACTGATCGTAGGGACTACGTTGGGGAGTTCGAAATTCCCGGGTATAGAATGTTTCGCAAAGACCGCACCCGTGGGGAGGGGGGTGGGGTACTAATATACGTCAGAGACACGTTGAGTCCGGTTGACTGCCAGTTCCGGTCGGAACGGGAGCTGCTTGGCGTCGATCTGAACGTGGGAGGGACGAACTATAGGTTAATCTTGGTGTACAGACCTCCGCATCTCCTCCTCGAGGAGGATACAGCCCTGTACACCGAACTCAGTAGCCTGCTAGGGGATAGGGTGTGTGTAGTTTTAGGAGACTTCAACTGTCGCGGCATAAAGTGGGAAAACAGGACTGCCGATGCTGAAGGGAGGAGGCTAGTTGACTTTGCTGATGAGAACTTCCTCACTCAGTGGGTCAACGAGCCTACACGAGGCGAAAGCGTTCTAGACTTAGTGTTCACGACCGAAGACAACCTCGTCACTGGCCTCACCGTTGACGAATCGTTGGGCGGGAGTGATCACAGTCTTATTAGGTTCCGTGTGTGCGTCCCTCGGGTGAAGCGTAGTAACTCGAGAGGCAGTAAGCTCGATCTCCGGCGGGCGAACTTTGTTAGCCTCAGGGATAGCGTAGGAGATATGGGGTTAGAGGTCGGCGGCGATGTTGAGGGAGTGTGGAGTGCATTCCGGGACGAGTTTATGGTGCTGCAGTCTGCTGCCATACCCTCAAAACCGGTCACCCCTGCTTCAACGCAGCCTAAGTGGTTCAATCGTGACATCGCTTCGGCTATCCGAAATAGGAAAGTAGCGTATAGGAGGGCGAAGGCCAATCGTTCCAATGAGAACACTTTAGCGTATGTCCGCCTGTGTAGGGAAGTGAAGGCGAAGGTTACGCTAGCGAAACGTAACGAAGAACTACGGGTGGCAAGCCTCTGCAAGGGGAACCCTAAGGGAGGACACCCGCATCATCACCGAGCCAGGTGTGAGGCACGAAGGTGCTGGCCTGGATAATGTTCGATGTACCGCGACAGTCGTTGCCGATAGAATAGACAAACTGAGCGCGTTTAAGGCTCCTGGGCCAGACCAGTTTCTCCCCAGAGTGTTGCGGGAGGTGCGCGACCAGGTGGCTCCCCACCTGGCTACAGTCTTCAACAAATCGTTGGAGACGGGCCAGGTGCCTGGTGACTGGAGGGAAGCCAACGTGACCCCTATCTTTAAGAAAGGGGATCACGAAAGTCCAGGGAACTATCGTCCCATTAGTCTCACTTCAGTTGTAGGTAAATTATTAGAGGGGATAATAGCGGATAGGATCGTTGACCATTTGGATTCCTACAAGCTGCTTGGGGACTCCCAACATGGGTTTAGACGGCATAGGTCGTGTCTCACCAACTTGCTCGAGTTTTTCCACGTCATGTTGGGTGAGTACGATAAGAGTAGGGCGATTGATATACTTTATCTCGACTTTCAGAAAGCCTTTGATAAGGTACCTCACCGCCGGCTAATGGCGAAAGTGCGCGCGCTGGGTATCGGTGGGGAAATAGGTAGGTGGATTGAAAACTGGCTGAGGAATAGGCGGCAGAGGGTTGTAATTAAAGGGCTAGTTCGGGTTGGGCCTCGGTCACTAGTGGGGTTCCTCAGGGTTCCGTTTTGGGGCCGCTGTTGTTTATCATTTACATAAATGATATCGACGGTGGCATCGTCAGTCGGATCGCCAAATTCGCTGATGACACCAAGCTTGGGGCCAATGTTGGGACGCCCGAAGCGATCGAGGAACTGCGTGCGGACCTAGGTAGGATAGGAGAGTGGTCCGAAAAATGGCAAATGCCGTTTAACTTGGGTAAATGCAAAGTGATGCACATTGGCTACGCCAATCCCAAGTCGGACTACTCGATGTTGGGTAGTAATATCGAGGTGACTGATTTAGAAAAGGACTTGGGTGTGCTAATTAGCAGCGACCTTAAGTTTACGAAACAGTGTGTAGAGGTGGAAAAGAAAGCCCAGAAACTATTGGGTTATATCAGGAGGCAATTTCAGTTTCGGAACAAGGAGATTGTGCTCTCACTGTACAATTCCCTTGTTCGGCCGCACCTGGAGTATGCTGTGCAGTTCTGGTCGCCCACCCTCAGGAAAGATATTGAGAGGCTGGAGCGAGTGCAGGCGAGGGCCACAAAGTTAATCCCTTCCGTTAGGCATATGGGCTACAATCGACGGTTACGCGCCCTGAACTTGTTTTCGCTTGAAACTCGGAGGCTGCGCGGTCAACTGATCGAGGTTTTCAAGCTCTTACGCGGGTTCAACGATGTCGATTTTAGAAGTATGTTTAGTTTAAATGATAACCCAACTCGCAACAATGGTTGGAAGTTGGATTTGAAACGGTTTAGGACTAGTGTGTGTGGGAATTACTTTACGTATAAGATCTGTGACACATGGAACAGGTTACCTTCGGAAGTTGTGAACAGTTCCTCTGTGGATCAGTTCAAGAAAAGGGTAGACGAAATCTTGCACACTATTTGAGTGTGTAAAGACATTTAGGACCTCAGTCTGCGGAAATTTCTTTTCCTATAAAATAGTTAATATCTGGAACCAACTTCCCTCAGAGGTTGTTTCCAGTCAAAGTGTAAATCTGTTTAAAAATAGGCTAGACAAAGTACTGAACACACTCATAGTTTAAGATTAAAACCTCAGAAAACTCTGCAGGAGTTCGCTTGCTCGGTGTCTCTGTGAGCAAGCTAAATATAGAGCTATTTATATATTCTCCACTTTCCTGTAAAATTTCCTTGGCTACTTTTCCAGGGTCAAGGTATTTTCTTCAACCTTTTTCCGTACCTGCCTCTGGAATGAAGGGAGCGGAGGGTGGGGAGAGAGCCTTCTACTTTTCTATCCAGTTTTCTACTACTGCTAGGATAGTTGAAAGAAAAATAAACTTTTACAAAAATTTTCCTGGCACGCGTTGCCATAGGTACCTCCTCGGTATGGGCCGCAAGGCCTTTTGAGGTACTTCTTTTCCTTGTAACTCCTTGTAACTCTCTCTCTCCTCTCTCTCTCTTCCTCTCTCTCTCTCCTCTCTCACTCTCTTCCTCTCTCTCTCTTCTCTTCCTCTCTCTCTTCCTCTCTCTCTTCCTCTCTCTCTCTTCCTCTCTCTCTCTTCCTCTCTCTCTCCTCTCTCTCTCTCCTCTCTCTCTCTTCCTGTCTCTCTCTCTTCCTCTCTCTCTCTCTTCCTCTCTCTCTCTTCCTCTCTCTCTCTCTTCCTCTCTCTCTCTCTTCCTCTCTCTCTCTCTTCCTCTCTCTCTCTTTCCTCTCTCTCTCTCTTCCTCTCTCTCTCTCTTCCTCTCTCCTCTCTTCCTCCTCTCTCTCTCTTCCTCTCTCTCTCTCTTCTCTCTCTCTCTCTTCCTCCTCTCTCTCTCTTCCTCTCTCTCTCTCTTCCTCTCTCTCTCTCTTTCCTCTCTCTCTCTCTTCTCTCTCTCTCTTCCTCTCTCTCTCTCTTTCCTCTCTCCTCTTCCTTCTCTCTCTCTTCCTCTCTCTCTCTCTTCCTCTCTCTCTCTTCTCTCTCTCTCTCTTCCTCTCTCTCTCTTCCTCTCTCTTCTCTCTTCCTCTCTCTCTCTTCCTCTCTCTCTCTTCTCTCTCTCTCTTCTCTCTCTCTCTCTTCCTCTCTCTCTCTCTTCCTCTCTCTCTTCTCCTCTCTCTCTCTTCCTCTCTCTCTCTTCCTCTCTCTCTTCTCCTCTCTCTCTCTTCCTCTCTCTCTCTCTTCTCTCTCTCTCTTCTCTCTCTCTCTCTTCCTCTCTCTCTCTTCCTCTCTCTCTCTCTTCCTCTCTCTCTCTTCTCTCTCTCTCTCTTCCTCTCTCTCTCTTCCTCTCTCTCTCCTCTCTCTCTCTCTCTCTCTCTTCCTCTCTCTCTCTCTAGACTTAGTATTCTAGACTTAGTATTCACGACCGAAGACAACCTCGTCACTGGCCTCACCGTTGACGAATCGTTGGGCGGGAGTGATCACGGTATTATTAGGTTCCGTGTGTGCGTCCCTCGGGTGAAGCGTAGTAACTCGAGAGGCAGTAAGCTCGATCTCCGGCGGGCGAACTTTGTTAGCCTCAGGATAGCGTAGCAGAGATGGGGTTAGAGGTTGGCGGCGATGTTGAGGGAGTGTGGAGTGCATTCCGGATGAGTTTATGGTGCTGCAGTCTGCTGCCATACCCTCAAAACTGGTCACCCCTGCTTCAACGCAGCCTAAGTGGTTCAATCGTGGCATCGCTTCGGCTATCCGAAATAGGAAAGTAGTGTATAGGAGGGCGAAGGCCAATCGTTCCCACGAGAACACTGAAGCGTATGTCCGCCTGTGTAGGGAAGTGAAGGCGAAGGTTAGGCTAGCGAAACGTAACGAAGAACTACGGGTGGCAAGCCTCTGCAAGAGGAACCCTAAGGATTCTTCAGTTATGTTAATAGTAGAAAGCCTATTAGAAGCATGATAGGTCCTTTAAAGGACGGAAGCGGCGTTCTGCGGACCTCCGACGCGGACATCGCTAAGGTGCTTAATGAGTACTTTGCGGGAGTGTTCACCAGGGAGGATACCCGCGTCATCCCCGAGCCAGCTGTGAGGCACGAAGGTGCTGACCTGGATAGTGTTAGATGTACCGCGACAGTCGTTGCTCATAGAATAGACAAACTGAGCGCGTTTAAGGCTCCTGGGCCAGACCAGTTTCTCCCCAGTGTTTTGCGAGAAGTGCGCGACCAGGTGGCTCCCCACCTGGCTACAGTCTTCAACAAATCGTTGGAGATGGGCCAGGTGCCTGGTGACTGGAGAGAGGCCAACGTGACCCCTATCTTTAAGAAAGGGGATCACGAAAGTCCAGGGAACTATCGTCCTATTAGTCTCACTTCAGTTGTAGGTAAATTATTAGAAAGGATAATAGCTGATAGAATCGTTGACCATTTGGATTCCTACAAGCTGCTTGGGGACTCCCAACATGGGTTTAGACGGCATAGGTCGTGTCTCACCAACTTGCTCGAGTTTTTCCACGTCATGTTGAGTGAGTACGATAAGAGTAGGGCGATTGATATACTTTATCTCGACTTTCAGAAAGCCTTTGATAAGGTACCTCACCGCCGGCTAATGGCGAAAGTGCGCGCGCTGGGTATCGGTGGGGAAATAGGTAGGTGGATTGAAAACTGGCTAAGGAATAGGCGGCAGAGGGTGGTAATTAAAGGGGCTAGTTCGGGTTGGGCCTCGG
>JAJOZX010005363.1:217500-287500 GCA_023014485.1 Bathynomus jamesi | reverse complement strand
CGCTTGCGTCGCGAGTGTTTGTCAGTTGGTAGCTGCGACACGTTTGGGACGGTCCGGCCCTGGGGAGACCTTTGGTCGGTGCGGCAGCAGGAGAGGGTGTAGTCTTCTGGAAGGAATGAACGTCACTTGCAAAAAGGCGGATGCGTCTACGCGCGGGATGAATTCACCCCCCCCTTTTTTTTATACTGGTCATAACGTTTTTGGATAGTTTTCATTGCTAGAACGCTTTATCTTATTCAGAGTATTCAGAAAAAACAAAACAAAAAAGAGAAAATATGGCTGGGCCAGCTAAATTGAAAGCAGAATGCTTTAAATGTAAAGTTAATCATTGGTGCGTAGACTTCCCAGAGGGTAGTATCAGCGATATCACATCCCTTAGTGTATGTTTGTTTTGTAAACTTAGAGACAACCACGAAAAGGAAGTTAAAGAGCTAAAGGAATTAGTAAAAAAGCTTGAAGCTAGGGTCGTAGCACTGGAAATCCAACCCAGTGGACAAGATCAAATTAAAAACACACCAGCAGATTCAAACTGTAAGATTAAGTATCTAGAACAAAGGGAGGGCTCAAAGAAGGGGCTGATAGAGAAGGGTGGGAAGGGATCAATAGAGAAGGGTGGGCAGGGGCCAATGAAGAAAAAGGGTGGGAAGGGATCAATAGAGAAGGGTGGGCAGGGGCCAATGAAGAAAAAGGGTGGGAAGGGGCCTGCTGATGGCCCAAAGAAACCGAAGGATGTAGCTACCTGTCGGGGTGGGTCGGGTGGTGTAACTGCGTGTATGGGTGGCGACGGGTTTCGAAAGGTCTCGGGCAAGAAGGCTGCGAAGCCGAAGCCTGAGACCCCAGTTGCCCCTGTCAAGACCTCTAACCGCTTTAGTCTCCTGTGCTCGAAGGAGGAAGACACCGTTTTGATTGGGGACTCGCAGATCATGGGCCAGGAGAAGTAGTTTGCTTCTGCAAACCGGGATGGGAGGAAGGTAAGGTGCTTACCTGGGCGGGGAACGGCGCACTTAAGGAAGGAGGTAGAGAAGGTGCGCGTGGCTAGTCGGAGGACTGCGATCGTTGTCCACGCTGGTGGCAATGACCTGTTCCTCAAAGGCGGTGGGGTAGGTCTTACAGAAGGGATCATCACCGAGATCATGTCTCTTGCGGATGATCTAAAACTGAAGACAGACAGGGGAATGTTAATGGGTATTTTACCGCGAATGAATGCCAGTGACCACGCGCTCAGTAAGGTCATTGGCATCAACGAGAGGGTACAAGACTTGTACGTTCCGCTGGGCGTGAAGTTTATTCACCCCTTCGATGCATTTTCGGGTAGGTGGGACCTTTACCAGAGGGATGGTGTCCACCTCAATAACAAGGGTAAAGGTGTGCTAGGAGCGCTGCTCGACCACCTATACAGAATGGTGAGGTCGAGTCCGGGGAGAGATGATGGGCCCCCACCGGGAAGATGAGGATGAGCCGGTGGCGGACGTACCTTCAACTGAAGGGTGCGTCGAAGTACAGGTGGGTGACCCTCCTCCTACGTTGGAGGGGGCTCAGTCTCCTGCGGAAGTTGCCCCCTCGTTAGTGAGGGGCTCTTCGACTCCCGACAGCCCTGGCTGTTCGGGAAACGGGTCGTGCTAGGGGGCGGTCAGAATAGGGAAGGCTCCCTCCGTGCAATGCTTTTTAATGCTAGGTCAATTAGGAACAAGTTTCGCGAGCTACGGGCGCTCTTAGCATCAGAATACCAGGATATCGTTGCTATCACCGAGTCCTGGATTCATACTGATCGTCGGGACTACGTTGGGGAGTTCGAAATTCCCGGGTATAGAATGTTTCGCAAAGACCGCACCCGTGGGGAGGGGGGTGGGGTACTAATATACGTCAGAGACACGTTGAGTCCGGTTGACTGCCAGTTCCGGTCGGAACGGGAGCTGCTTGGCGTCGATCTGAACGTGGGAGGGACGAACTATAGGTTAATCTTGGTGTACAGACCTCCGCATCTCCTCCTCGAAGAGGATACAGCCCTGTACACCGAACTCAGTAGCCTGCTAGGGGATAGGGTGTGTGTAGTTTTAGGAGACTTCAACTGTCGCGGCATAAAGTGGGAAAACAGGACTGCCGATGCTGAAGGGAGGAGGCTAGTTGACTTTGCTGATGAGAACTTCCTCACTCAGTTGGTCAACGAGCCTACACGAGGCGAAAGCGTTTTGGACTTAGTGTTCACGACCGAAGACAACCTCGTCACTGGCCTCACCGTTGACGAATCGTTGGGCGGGAGTGATCACAGTCTTATTAGGTTCCGTGTGTGCGTCCCTCGGGTGAAGCGTAGTAACTCGAGAGGCAGTAAACTCGATCTCCGGCGTGCGAACTTTGTTAGCCTCAGGGATAGCGTAGGAGATATGGGGTTAGAGGTCGGCGGCGATGTTGAGGGAGTGTGGTGTGCATTCCGGGACGAGTTTATGGTACTGCAGTCTGCTGCCATACCCTCAAAACCGGTCACCCCTGCTTCAACGCAGCCTAAGTGGTTCAATCGTGACATCGCTTCGGCTATCCGAAATAGGAAAGTAGCGTATAGGAGGGCGAAGGCCAATCGTTCCCATGAGAACACTTTAGCGTATTTCCGCCTGTGTAGGGAAGTGAAGGCGGAGGTTAGGCTACCGAAACGTAACGAAGAACTACGGGTGGCACGTGTGAGGCACGAAGGTGCTGGCCTGGATAATGTTCGATGTACCGCGACAGTCGTTGCCGATAGAATAGACAAACTGAGCGCGTTTAAGGCTCCTGGGCCAGACCAGTTTCTCCCCAGAGTGTTGCGGGAGGTGCGCGACCAGGTGGCTCCCCACCTGGCTACAGTCTTCAACAAATCGTTGGAGATGGGCCAGGTGCCTGGTGACTGGAGGGAAGCCAACGTGACCCCTATCTTTAAGAAAGGGGATCACGAAAGTCCAGGGAACTATCGTCCCATTAGTCTCACTTCGGTTGTAGGTAAATTATTAGAGGGGATAATAGCGGATAGGATCGTTGACCATCTGGATTCCTACAAGCTGCTTGGGGACTCCCAACATGGGTTTAGACGGCATAGGTTGTGTCTCACCAACTTGCTCGAGTTTTTCCACGTCATGTTGAGTGAGTACGATAAGAGTAGGGCTATTGATATACTTTACCTCGACTTTCAGAAAGCCTTTGATAAGGTACCTCACCGCCGGCTAACGGCGAAAGTGCGCGCGCTGGGTATCGGTGGGGAAATAGGTAGGTGGATTGAAAACTGGCTGAGGAATAGGCGGCAGAGGGTGGTAATTAAAGGGGCTAGATCGGGTTGGGCCTCCGTCACTGGTGGGGTTCCTCAGGGTTCCGTTTTGGGGCCGCTGTTGTTTATTATTTACATAAATGATATCGACGGTGGCATCGTCAGTCGGATCGCCAAATTCGCTGATGACACCAAGCTTGGGGCCAATGTTGGGACGCCCGAAGCGATCGAGGAACTGCGTGCGGACCTAGGTAGGATAGGAGAGTGGTCCGAAAAATGGCAAATGCCGTTTAACTTGGGTAAATGCAAAGTGATGCACATTGGCTACGCCAATCCCAAGTCGGACTACTCGATGTTGGGTAGTAATATCGAGGTGACTGATTTAGAAAAGGACTTGGGTGTGCTAATTTGCAGCGACCTTAAGTTTACGAAACAGTGTGTAGAGGTGGAAAAGAAAGCCCAGAAACTATTGGGTTATATCAGGAGGCAATTTCAGTTTCGGAACAAGGAGATTGTGCTCTCACTGTACAATTTCCTGGTTCGGCCGCACCTGGAGTATGCTGTGCAGTAGGGCGGAGTGAAAAACTCATTTTTCGAATTTTCAAATTGGCTAGTGTGGAAAATGTGTGGAGTATTGAGGAAATAAGCTGGTATAAATTTAAAATCATAACATTAATATCTTCAGGTTCCACAATGACCTTCAATATTCAAAAAAATTGAAAAAAGCAGATTTTAACCAATAATTACAGAAGAGTCCACGATGCACAGTAGACAAGAATTTATTCACACTTGTATAAAAATAGCTCAGTCAACCTTTAAAAAAAGTTTCTATTCTCTAAAAACAGTTTTCTATAGTCAGCTCACTCAGCTGTCACGTGAGTACCTCGGTTCAGTGTAGCTGTCGCTCTCGTAGCAGGTGGGTGTTCTGTTGTTGGCGTTACTCAGATAGTCTAAACTATATTTCTTATATATTTTGCATTTCTGTATTGTGTTGCCCTAAGTTTGCATGTACTATTAACTGAAATTAACGTATAATTGATATTAGCTCTTTCTTTTTCAGATTTGTATACTTTCAAATGTCTCGAGTTTGTGCAAAATCAACCAGGGCCTCAACTGAGTGCCCCATGTTTGGTATGGGGGAAGATTTGTGGCACAGGAATCTTCCTACATACGAAGGAGTTTTAAATATTACTTGTTTGTAAAAACGATTTGAAACAGAATACTAATAAAGATCCTTCAATATCTCAAATATTAGAAACAAGTTGTTGATAAATTGAAAACAATTTGGGAAGTGCTTCCTTCCCAATTCTGTCAGACAGGCGAATTGAAAACAATGTTCAGAAGCTACCACGAAAAGTATCGTGTCATTATGAAGCCATACCAAAGCAGAAAAAAATTCTGAAGCTTACAAAGCAAAGATTGATATGTTCAAAAAGAAGCACACACGAAACTTTTTGACATTGCAGCGTGCAAGTGCAAAGTACTAACACAATGTTCTTGTCCCAAAGAAAAAAACGGTTCCAAAGGAAGAAGTGACGTTCCTCTTAGATCAAAGGAGTGAAGAAAACTGTTTATTGATAGAGTAGATATTACACTCTCAAAAAAAAGCATCTACGTTGCTAAGAAAGCAAAAAGAAGCTGTGAGGCTCACCAAAGAATCTTCACAGGAGGAAATTGCAGGATACAAATGTTGAATTATCATCATCGACATCAAATAGTGAAAGTGAATCTGGCGAAATATCAGACGATACATTTCCAGAGCCAGTTAGCTCGAAGAGAAAGCTCGAACAACCTGAAGAACAATTATTCAAGAAAAGGAAAACTACAAATCTACCTTCAGTGGCTACTGCTTGTGACAGGACTGCAGTTTCAGATCGAGCTGCAGCATTCATTGTTAGTGCAGTATTGCAAGATATTGGAGAAGTTTCTATTGACAATACATCTGAAGTAGTGGATAGGAGTAAAATCAGAAGAGAAAGACAAAAGAAGAGATCAGAAATTATGAAAGATCAAAATCAGGTCCCAATCAGAGGAATCTATTTTGATGGTCGAAAAGATTCTACACTCTTCCAGAAAAAAAAGAGTCCAAAGTATATCAGAAGAAGGTAACAGAAGAACATATCACTTTAGTGAGAGAACCTGGTTCAGATTATTTGGGCCATTATTCTGTGAATTCTGGATCAGCTGAAGAAATATGTAAAGGAATGTTTGAGTATATTGGAAATAATGACATGAACCTGGAAAACCTTGTTGCCATTGGATGCGATGGTGCAGCAGTCAACACTGGAGAAAAGGGAGGCGTTATAAGGCTTATAGAATTGAAGCTGAAGAAGCCAGTTCAACATTTAGTGTGCCAACTCCATGCCAATGAATTGCCATTACGCCATTTAGTTGCAAAGCTGGATGGAAAAACATCTGGCCCCCGCGGATTCACCGGTCCTATTGGCAGGGAATTAGAGAACTGTGAGAGTCTTCCTATTGTCGAGTTTGAAAGGATTGATGCTGAGGAACCAACTGTAGACTGTGAAGATCTTAGCACCGACCAAAAATATCTAATTGATATTCATCAGGCCATAACAAAGGGATATTGCTCTCCAGATCTTGCTCATCGTAGTCCCAGCAAAATGGCACATTCACGATGGCTGACTACAGCAAATCGTTTGCTTCGTCTATACGTTTCAACTGTAAGTCCATCTGAGAACCTCATGAACATTGCTTCTTTTATAATGAGGTATACATCCCAATATGGTTTTCTATTAAGCAAAGTACGTCTTTTGTCAATGGCTCAAAACATGTTTTCAAAACTATTGAACTAACAAGAACACTGAATGACGAAGTAAAGGATATTGTAAACCCTGTCATACAAAGAATGCATTTTTTGCAAATCCAGAAAATATTCTAGCATCAATGATTCATGATGACCGCAGCGCCATAAGAGAATTAGCGTGGAGGCGAATAAAGAAAGCAAGGCAAACAAACAAGGAAAAAGTTGTGAGGCGTTTCACAGTACCTGTTATTCAATTTGAAGCTACTGATTATACTGATTTAATTAATTGGCAAAAATGCATTGTCACTGAACCACCTGTGACAAGACACCGGACAGAAAATGAGATTGAAGAATTCATAGAAAACAAGAGTACCCCTCCATTCGAGAAATTCCCTTGTCATACACAAGTAGTAGAAAGAATGGTAAAATTAGTGACTGAAGCATCATCAAAAGTATTTGGATTGAACGCGCGAGATGGCTTCATAAGATCAACACTTCAGTCACGTAAAAAAATGCCATCATTCGAAAGTAAAGCTGAATATAAAGTTTAAATAAAACGTTAATAGAAAAAAACATGCGCAAGGATGGGTGGTTGGGAGGGCATGGGTGGAGTTCGACACGCAGCCACCTCCTCGTGGTTAGTTCTGGATTATTTAGATCATTAATCAAAAGAACATTGATCTAAATAAACTAAGAGCTGCGTAATTCAGTAACTATTTTGGTAATTGGAACACTTAATATATAATAATAACAAGTAAGTTTCAGTTATTGTACTAATGCAGAATATAAGAAAATCATTATATTTCACTTTTTTCGACGGCTTTGTGGCACCTGAAGATATAATTTCGCAGGACTGATATTTATGCACAGTCATTATCTATAGCACCCACATATTTTCCGCACTAGCCATATTTGAATTTCGAAAAAACGTTTAAAAACCTCATTTTCGATCCGCCCTACTGTGCAGTTCTGGTCGCCAACCCTCAGGAAAGATATTGAGAGGCTGGAGCGAGTGCAGGCGAGGGCCACAAAGTTAATCCCTTCCGTTAGGCATATGGGCTACAATCGACGGTTACGCGCCCTGAACTTGTTTTCGCTTGAAACTCGGAGGCTGCGCGGTCAACTGATTGAGGTTTTGAAGCTCTTACGCGGGTTCAACGATGTCGATTTTAGAAGTATGTTTAGTTTAAATGATAACCCAACTCGCAACAATGGTTGGAAATTGGATTTGAAACGGTTTAGGACTAGTGTGTGTGGGAATTACTTTACGTATAAGATCTGTGACACATGGAACAGGTTACCTTCGGAAGTTGTGAACAGTTTCCTCTGTGGATCAGTTCAAGAAAGGTTAGACCAAATTTTGCACACTATTTGAGTGTGTAGAAAATTTTCCGTGGCACCCGTTGCCATTGGTACCTCCTCGGTATGGGCCGCAAGGCCTTTTGAGGTACTTCTTTTCCTTGTAACTCCTTGTAACTCTCCTCTCTCTCTCCTCTCTCTCTCCTCTCTCTCTCCTCACTCTCTCTCCTCTCTCTTTGACACATGGAACAGGTTACCTTCGGAAGTTGTGAACACTTCCTCTGTGGATCAGTTCAAGAAAAGGTTAGACCAAATTTTGCACACTATTTGAGTTTGTAGAAAATTTTCCGTGGCACCCGTTGCCATTGGTACCTCCTCGGTATGGGCCGCAAGGCCTTTTGAGGTACTTCTTTTCCTTGTAACTCCTTGTAACTCTCTCTCTCTCTCTCTCTCTCTCTCTCTCTCTATCAGGAGGCAATTTCAGTTTCGGAATAAGGAGATTGTGCTCTCACTGTACAATTCCCTTGTTCGGCCGCACCTGGAGTATGCTGTGCAGTTCTGGTCGCCCACCCTCAGGAAAGATATTGTGAGGCTGGAGCGAGTGCAGGCGAGGGCCACAAAGTTGATCCCTTCCGTTAGGCATATGGGCTACAATCGACGGTTACGCGCCCTGAACTTGTTTTCGCTTGAAACTCGGAGGCTGCGCGGTCAACTGATCGAGGTTTTCAAGCTCTTACGCGGGTTCAACGATGTCCATTTTAGAAGTATGTTTAGTTTAAATGATAACCCAACTCGCAACAATGGTTGGAAGTTGGATTTGAAACGGTTTAGGACTAGTGTGTGTTGGAATTACTTTACGTATAAGATCTGTGACACATGGAACAGGTTACCTTCGGAAGTTGTGAACAGTTCCTCTGTGGATCAGTTCAAGAAAAGGGTAGACCAAATCTTGCACACTATTTGGGTGTGTAAAGACATTTAGGACCTCAGTCTGCGGAAATTTCTTTTCCTATAAAATAGTTAATATCTGGAACCAACTTCCCTCAGAGGTTTTTTCCAGTGAAAGTGTAAATCTGCTTACAAATAGGCTAGACAAAGTACTGAACACACTCATAGTTTAAGATTAAAACCTCAGAAAACTCTGCAGGAGTTCGCTTGCTCGGTGTCTGTGTGAGCAAGCTAAATATAGAGCTATTTATATATTCTCCACTTTCCTGTAAAATTTCCTTGGCTACTTTTCCAGGGTCAAGGTATTTTCTTCAACCTTTTTCCGTACTTGCCTCTGGCAGGGAGGGAGCGGAGGGTGGGGAGAGAGCCTTCTACTTTTCTATCCAGTTTTCTACTACTGCTAGGATAGTTGAAAGAAAAATAAACTTTTACAAAATTTTCCGTGGCACCCGTTGCCATTGGTACCTCCTCGGTATGGGCCGCAAGGCCTTTTGAGGTACTTCTTTTCCTTGTAACTCCTTGTAACTCTCTCTTAATCTTGGTGTACAGACCTCCGCATCTCCTCCTCGTGGAGGATACAGCCCTGTACACCGAACTCAGTAGCTGCTAGGGGATAGGGTGTGTGTAGTTTTAGGAGACTTCAACTGTCGCGGCATAAAGTGGGAAAACAGGACTGCCGATGCTGAAGGGAGGAGGCTAGTTGACTTTGCTGATGAGAACTTCCTCACTCAGTGGGTCAACGAGCCTACACGAGGCGAAAGCGTTCTAGACTTAGTATTCACGACCGAAGACAACCTCGTCACTGGCCTCACCGTTGACGAATCATTGGGCGGGAGTGATCACGGTCTTATTAGGTTCCGTGTGTGTGTCCCTCGGGTGAAGCGTAGTAACTCGAGAGGCAGTAAGATCGATCTCCGGCGGGCGAACTTTGTTAGCCTCAGGGATAGCGTAGGAGAGATAGGGTTAGAGGTTGGCGGCGATGTTGAGGGAGTGTGGAGTGCATTCCGGGACGAATTTTTGGTGCTGCAGTCTGCTGCCATACCCTCAAAACCGGTCACCCCTGCTTCAACGCAGCCTAGGTGGTTCAATCGTGACATCGCTTCGGCTATCTGAAATAGGAAAGTAGCGTATAGGAGGGCGAAGGCCAATCGTTTCCACGAGAACACTGAAGCGTATGTCCGCCTGTGTAGGGAAGTGAAGGCGAAGGTTAGGCTAGCGAAACGTAACGAAGAACTACGGGTGGCAAGCCTCTGCAAGGGGAACCCTAAGGAGTTCTTCAGTTATGTTAATAGTAGACGCGGACATCGCTAATGCTTAATGAGTACTTTGCGGGAGTGTTCACCAGGGAGGATACCCCCGTCATCCCCGAACCAGGCGTGAGGCACGAAGGTGCTGGCCTGGATAGTGTTAGATGTACCGCGACAGTCGTTGCCGATAGAATAGACAAACTGAGCGCGTTTAAGGCTCCTGCGCCAGACCAGTTTCTCCCCAGAGTGTTGCGAGAAGTGCGCGACCAGGTGGCTCCCCACCTGGCTACAGTCTTGAACAAATCGTTGGAGATGTGCCTGGTGACTGGAGGGAAGCCAACGTGACCCCTATCTTTAAGAAAGGGGATCACGAAAGTCCAGGGAACTATCGTCCCATTAGTCTCACTTCAGTTGTAGGTAAATTATTAGAAGGGATAATAGCTGATAGGATCGTTGACCATTTGGATTCCTGCAAGCTGCTTGGGGACTCCCAACATGGGTTTAGACGGCATAGGTCGTGTCTCACTAACTTGCTCGAGTTTTTCCACGTCATGTTGAGTGAGTATGATAAGAGTAGGGCGATTGATATACTTTATCTCGACTTTCAGAAAGCCTTTGATAAGGTACCTCACCGCCGGCTAATGGCGAAAGTGCGCGCGCTGGGTATCGGTGGGGAAATAGGTAGGTGGATTGAAAACTGGCTGAGGAATAGGCGGCAGAGAGTGGTAATTAAAGGGGCTAGTTCGGGTTGGGCCTCGGTCACTAGTGGGGTTCCTCAGGGTTCCGTTTTGGGGCCACTGTTGTTTATCATTTACATAAATGATATCGACGGTGGCATCGTCAGTCGGATCGCCAAATTCGCTGATGACACCAAGCTTGGGGCCAATGTTGGGACGCCCGAAGCGATCGAGGAACTGCGTGCGGACCTAGGTAGGATAGGAGAGTGGTCCGAAAAATGGCAAATGCCGTTTAACTTGGGTAAATGCAAAGTGATGCACATTGGCTACGCCAATCCCAAGTCGGACTACTCGATGTTGGGTAGTAATATCGAGGTGACTGATTTAGAAAAGGACTTGGGTGTGCTAATTAGCAGCGACCTTAAGTTTACGAAACAGTGTGTAGAGGTGGAAAAGAAAGCCCAGAAACTATTGGGTTTATATCAGGAGGCAATTTCAGTTTCGGAACAAGGAGATTGTGCTCTCACTGTACAATTCCCTTGTTCGGCCGCACCTGGAGTATGCTGTGCAGTTCTGGTCGCCCACCCTCAGGAAAGATATTGAGAGGCTGGAGCGAGTGCAGGCGAGGGCCACAAAGTTAATCCCTTCCGTTAGGCATATGGGCTACAATCGACGGTTACGCGCCCTGAACTTGTTTTCGCTTGAAACTCGGAGGCTGCGCGGTCAACTGATCGAGGTTTTCAAGCTCTTACGCGGGTTCAACGATGTCGATTTTAGAAGTATGTTTAGTTTAAATGATAACCCAACTCGCAACAATGGTTGGAAGTTGGATTTGAAACGGTTTAGGACTAGTGTGTGTGGGAATTACTTTACGTATAAGATCTGTGACACATGGAACAGGTTACCTTCGGAAGTTGTGAACAGTTCCTCTGTGGATCAGTTCAAGAAAAGGTTAGACCAAATCTTGCACACTATTTGAGTGTGTACAAAATTTTCCCTGGCACCCGTTGCCATTGGTACCTCCTCGGTATGGGCCGCAAGGCCTTTTGAGGTACTTCTTTTCCTTGTAACTCCTTGTAACTCTCTCTCTCTCTCTCTCTCCGCAGGGGGTATAAAGGTTATGACATTTCTTCTGGATGTTGTAAACTTTATACTTGGGGTGTGACAGCCCTCCGGTCCCGAGTCGTGGGATTCTAGAGAAATTGGCTGCCAGTTCCTTTAGGTTCTCTCTCTCTTTCGGGAGGGCGGGTAAAGTATGTTGTACAATCCTGTCCCGTGGGTTACTAGGACCCCATCCCATCCCTACTCTGTCCTTTTAGCTTACATTAAGGATGTTCTCCTCTGACTGAAAAAAAAAAAAAAAAAAATTTTCTTTTAGTATTAAGTTTTTTTCTTCTTTTACTATTAGGACCCTACTGCTACCTCATGCGTGGGAAGAGAGGCTTTGGAACCTCTATAAATAACACCATTTAACGCTCGTAGGTTGTGAGAGACTGGGATGGAGGGGTCCCAGGCGTAGGGGCGCGATGAATGGAGTGTGGCTAGTGCCCCGTTAAGCCCATTCCTAACGCGTAATGGCCTGACCAGCCCCCTGCGACCGTTCTTTGGTGACCAATTGATGGTGCTTGGCTGTACTGCTCTGAGGTGAGAGAGCTTTACTGCCCAGCTGGCTGCCAGGCCAGCGTAAAGTCTCGGGCGTAGCTCTGGGTCTGGTGGGATATCCCTTGAACACTGGATTCTAAGAGTCTGGCCGCTTGTGAGTGACTAGTAAGACTTAGTAAGGGGCTGCATCTCGCTGTCGCTCCTGGCGGAAATCCGTGATGCCTGCGTCGCGAGTGTTTGTCAGTTGGTAGCTGCGACACGTTTGGGACTGTCCGGCCCTGGGGAGACCTTTGGTCGGTGCGGCAGCAGCGAGAGGTGTAGTCTTCTGGAAGGGATGAACGTCACTTGCAAATAGGTGGATGCGTCTACGCGCGGGATGAATTCACCCCCCCCCCCCTTTTTATATACTGGTCAGAACGTTTTTGATAGTTTTCATTGCTAGAACGCTTTATCTTATTCAGAGTATTCAGAAAAAAAAAAAGAGAAAATATGGCAGGGCCAGCTAAATTGAAAGCAGAATGCTTTAAATGTAAAGTTAATCATTGGTGCGTTGACTTCCCTGAAGGTAGTATCAGCGATATCACATCCCTTAGTGTATGTTTGTTTTGTAAACTTAGAGACAACCACGAAAAGGAAGTTAAAGAGCTAAAGGAATTAGTAAAAAAGCTTGAAGCTAGGGTCGTCGCACTGGAAATCCAACCCAGTGGACAAGATCAAACTAAAAACACACCAGCAGATTTAAACTGTAAGATTAAGCATCTAGAACAAAGCGTGGCACGCTTGGAAAACACGGTGACTATTCCGGAAAATAGAACGGAGGAACAAGAATTCAAATTGGTAAAAATAAAAGACCCTCCAAACCAAAACCAAAACATAAGGATTTGGAACCCATTACCATCAAAAATAAGTTTCACTTACTTGCTGATGAGGAGGATGAATCCTTTTTAATTGGGGATTCTATGGTAAGGAATCAAGGGGACTTTTTCGGAGCAAGACGCGACCAAGAGAAAACTCCGATGTTTTCCGGGTGCCACAAGCCAGATAATTAATAGGGAATTAGGCAAAATTAATATCAAGAATAAGAGTTGCCCTATCATTGTCCATGTTGGTGGCAATGACGTTTTTCTGGGAGGGACAGGAGGGCAGACAGAGTCCATTATAAAAGAATTCAAGAACCTAACTGACAAGGTTAGGGATAGGACAGACATGGGTATGGTCGTAGGAATTCTCCCTCGAATGCGTGCTAGTGACTATACTCTAAGTAAAGCCATTAGCATAAATAAAAGAGTTAAACGCATGTGTGATGAAAAAGGCCTAAAGTTTGTCGATTTTTGGCCTACATTCTACGGAAATGGGGAATACTTTGGTTCGGACGGGATACATTTTAACCAGAAGGGGAAAAAGAAGTATGGTGATTTACTGAACATTAATTTGTATAATCTTTTTAAACTAGGACCCCCCAAACCAGCAATTGATCCTGCTCCCCAAACAGTTAAACCTACTCCCCCAGCAGTTAGTCCCCCTCCCCCAGCAGTTAGTCCCCCTCCCCCAGCAGTTAGTCCCCTCCCCCAGCAGTTAGTCCCCCTCCCCCAGCAGTTAGTCCCCCTCCCCCAGCAGTTAGTCCCCCTCCCAGCAGTTAGTCCCCCTCCCAGCAGTTAGTCCCCCTCCAACAGCAGTTAGTCCCCCTCAGCAGTTCCCCCTCAGCAGTTAGTCCCCCTCCCCCAGTAGTTAGTTCAACTGCGTCGGGAAACGACTCAGGCCAGTTAGGAAAAACCACAACTTAAAATCACTCAAAACTGTGCTCTTCAATGCTAGGTCAATTAGAAACAAACTAATGGAATTTATAGCGCTAGTCAAAACTGAGAACTTTGATATCATCGGAATAACGGAATCCTGGATTCATTCTGAATCAAGGGATTTTGTAGGAGAATTTGAAATGGTAGGTTACAAAATGTTTCACAAAGATAGGAACGGAAGGGAAGGCGGCGGTGTACTTTTGTATGCTCGGGACTCCCTGCACCCGGTAAACAGTAATATCGTATCTGCTCATGAAATGTTGGGAATTGATCTAAACCTAAATAATAATAAAGTAGTGCAGCTACTTCTAGTATATAGACCACCTCACTACCCCGTTGATAAGGATATATACTTGTATAACAAATTAAGCAGAATAGTGAATAATAAGATCAGTGTGATTTTTGGTGATTTTAATTGTGGTAATGTAAATTGGGAAAACAAAACAGCTGATGCTGAGGGCTCAAGACTGTTGGAATTTGCCGATGATAACTTATTAAGTCAATGGGTTGACGGGCCTACTAGGTAATAATAAACTAGACCTCATATTCACGAACGAAGATGACCTAGTCTCTAACCTGACTATTGGTGAAAATTTAAGTAACAGCGATCATAATTTGATTAGGTTTGACCTCAGGGTTCCAGTTAATCACGCGAAAAGACTCGTGAAAGACTGGATTTCTCGAGAGCAAATTTTGAAAGCTTCCGAAGTAGTTTAGACACACTTGAAGTTCTAATAAGTGAGGATGTCAATGTCACCTGGAGCTCATATAGGGATCAATTTAGAATATTACAGAACACTTTTATACCAACTAAAATGGTTTCCTTGTCAACAAAGTCACCGAAATGGTTTAACAACGAAATTAGGAGGGCTATTACGGGAAGAAATAGAGCCTACAAACTACTTAAGTCGCATTTCAACCACACTAATTCAGAAAACTATATAAACCTACGTAGGAGGGTTAAGTCCTTAATTAGATCAGCCAAACGTGATGAAGAAGCTAGAGTTGCCTCACTCTGTAAAGTTAACCCAAAAGAATTTTTTGCCCATGTTAATAGCAGAAAGCCAATTAAAAATTCTGTAGGCCCCTTAAAAGATAGAAATGGCGTACTGAAATTTGGTGATAAAGATATAGCTAATACGTTAAACGAGTTCTTCGTTACAGTCTTCACGGAGGAAGACACAATAGAAGTGCCAAGTCCTCGGATTACATATGATGGTGACAATCCTGTAGAGACCATAAGTTTTACGAGAAATGAGGTACAGCAATTAATTGATAAGATGAATAAATACAAATCACCTGGTCCCGACTTATTTCTTCCAAGGGTATTAAAAGAGGTTAGCCACAATGTTGTTGACGCCTTAGTAACCATATTCAAACAATCAATCGAGTTAGGGAAAGTTCCAACCGACTGGAAGTTAGCAAATGTAACACCTATCTTTAAAAAGGGTGATAGGGAAAATCCTTGTAATTATCGCCCAATCAGTTTAACATCAGTTGTCGGCAAACTGTTGGAATCCATCATTACAAAACGTATTGTGTATCACCTTGAATCTAACAATCTAATTTTTTATTCTCAACATGGATTTAGGCGACATAGATCCTGTCTGACAAACCTGTTAGAGTTTTTCCATAATATGCATACACTGTACGATGCAAGTAGGGCAATAGATATAGTGTATCTCGACTTTCAAAAAGCCTTTGACAAAGTCCCTCACGCTAGATTGATAGCTAAAGTCAAAGGACTAGGAATCACCGAGCTCGTTTCCAACTGGATTGAGGATTGGTTAAAAGATAGAAAGCAGAGAGTGGTAATAAATGGAGTGGCTTCAGAATAGGCGCCCGTCACCAGTGGTGTCCCCCAGGGTTCCGTGCTGGGTCCTTTACTTTTTATCATCTATATTAACGATATAAACGTCGGGCTTCTAAGTGCAATCTCAAAATTTGCAGACGATACGAAATTAGGAAGTAGTGTAGGTACTGAGGAGGGCGTAAGAACGCTTCAGAACGATCTTGACAGGTTGGGCGAATGGTCTGCTACTTGGCAGATGCCATTCAACTTGGACAAATGTAAGGTAATGCACATAGGTTATAAAAATCCAAAGACCGATTACTCTCTCTTGGGAAGGAACTTGACTGAGACCGATCTAGAGAAAGACTTGGGAGTCTATATCAGCAACGATCTGAAACCGTCGAAGCACTGTGCAGAAGTCGAAAAGAGGGCCTTAAAATTATTAGGTTATATTAAAAGACAGTTCCAGTTTCGGAACAAGGAGACTGTAATGTCTCTTTATAATTCTCTAGTCAGACCTCAACTGGAATACTGTGCGCAGTTTTGGTCTCCATCCCTCAGGAAGGACATAGAAAGGTTAGAAAGAGTACAAGCAAGGGCTACAAAATTGATCCCTTCAATGAGAATGCAAAGCTACCAACGGAGATTGGAGCGCCTAAATCTGTTTAGCTTAGAGACGAGGAGGTTGCGGGGTCAGCTTATTGAAGTCTTCAAGATGCTCAAAGGAATAGACAGGGTAGATTACAGAAACTTATTCTCACTTAATGCCAATCCGACAAGAAATAATGGGTTTAAACTGGAACTAAAGACATATACGACCTCTGTCTGCGGAAATTTCTTTTCCTATAAAATAGTTAATATCTGGAACCAACTTCCCTCAGAGGTTGTTTCCAGTCAAAGTGTAAATATGTTTAAAAATAGGCTAGACAAAGTACTGAATACTCTCATAGTTTAAGATTAAAACATAAGAAAACTCTGCAGGAGTTCGCTTGCACGGTGTCTCTGTGAGCAAGCTAAATATAGAGCTATTTATATATTCTCCACTTTCCTGTAAAATTTCCTTGGCTACTTTTCCAGGGTCAAGGTATTTTCTTCAACCTTTTTCCGTACCTGCCTCTGGCAGGGAGGGAGCGGAGGGTGGGGAGAGAGCCTTCTACTTTTCTGTCCAGTTTTCTACTACTGCTAGGATAGTTGAAAGAAAAATAAACTTTTAATAACAGGAACCTCCCAGAGTGGACCGAAAGGTCTTTGAGGCTTCCTCTTGTCCTTGTAACTCCTTGTAACTCTCTCTCTCTCTCTCTCTCTCTCTCTCTCTCTCTCTCTCTCTCTCTGATCACACCGCATCCCATCAGAGGTCTTCAGCAGAGACATCGGCAATGTATCCATATAACGTTAATAATAACCGAAACTCGGGGAAAATATACTCTCTACCTTCCGCTCTGTCCCAAATCCTTTTCTCTTAGTAACCTCTTAATACAAACTAATCTATCATATTTTGCGACTTTTTAACTCTGGTAGGATTCAATTCCATTCCTATAGTGTAAGAGATACTTAAATTCATGTGTGTATTATGCAGTGGTGGGCACGGTTCCGCTAATCCGCTAACCGTTAATTAGCGAAGCTAACTTTTCCGTTAGCGGATTAGCGTTTCCGCTAACTTTGAGAACCGTTAGCGGACCAATTAGCTTCCGCTAAATTTAGTTCCGTTAAATTTAGTTCCGCTAACTTTAAGTCCGCTAACCCTAAAATCATACATGTTTGTTCCAGTCTGTTCTGAGCGTGTCTGCAACAGTCAGTCTGGCACGCTATTGGCTGACTACGTGTAAACACAAGACGTGATTGGTCGACGCAGCAGCAGCAGCTGAGCAGCGTTGCGTAATTCTGCAGTTCAGTTCACTTACGACGTTACAGTCTTACAGTGTCAGCGACAGCGTACGTTATCATAAGCATATTTTCGTCAGTTTACCGAGTCTACAAGTTTTTGCAATGGAAAGTGAAGACGTTTTGGTTCCGCCTGAGGATGATGGCTGGAGAAACATAATCACAGCCAGCTCAGCAGGGTAAAGAAGGCCATGGAGACCGGCGTGGAGACAGCCCTGAGGGAGACCATTGAGGAGGGCAGCAGCACCAGCTGCACCACCAGCAATGAGGATGAGGAAGATGACTTCTTCAGCAGCATCACTCAGCCCCACGTGAGCAGGAGCCACAGGTCACTGAAGTCCAAGGCACAGATCTTGGTGAAGACCTGGCTGGAGGCCGGCTCGAAGGAGGTCCTGACTGACGTCGCCTTCTTGGGTGAGCAAGTGTTGATCGACCTGTTCATCAAGTACAACACAGCAATCCCATCCAGTGCTGCAGTTGAGAGCCTGTTCTCCATAGGCAAGGACATCTTGCGCGCCAAGAGAGCCACCCTGTCAGATGCCGACTTTGAGAGGCTGATGTTCATGAAGGGCAACCAGCATCACGTCGAGGCGATGGAGAAGGAGCAGGAGGCCAAGCCAGAGTGAATGCATTATTAGATTATTAAAGTTATTTTTTATGTGTATTTTTATTTCTTAATATTTTTGATTCGTTTAATACTTTTTGTACTGTAAATAAACTGTATGTTGAATGTAAACTAATGTTTAATTTCATTTGTTCATTTAATTATTTATGTACACCTTGATCATCATCTGATCTTGGCATGCTATACCTTTTTGGAAAGCTCTATGTCTAAGCTGCAACATATTAAAATTTCAGCTCTCTTTATGGGTTTTAGAGCCAAAAAACCAAACCGAAGCTAAATTCATATAATAAAAGTTAGCGGTTAGCGGTTATCGTTAGCTTCCGCTAATTTTTTTAGCGGTTTATCGGTTTAGCGTTATCGAAGTTAAGTTTTGAGTTAGCGGTTCAGCGGTTATCGAAGCTAACTTTTCGGTTAGCTGTGCTCACCACTGGTATTATGCCATATGATGTGCGTAATAAATAATCATTTTTAAATAGTTGGAGCGTTCAAGGTCATCTGTAATAATCTATAGACTACCCCTCAAACCCACTCTCAACACTTATATTCCCCTAAGACACAGGCGTCTTCAAGTAACATGAATGCGTAGAGATCTAAGGTGTTAGATTCCATATTATATAATTTATGTGCTAGGTTTAAGAAGGCTGGCATTGAAGGATGGAAGGAAGGGACAGTAAAAGCGATAATAGGTTTAATGAAGGAAGTGGAATGAGGATGGAGGTAAGCTTTACTTTGTCGAAGGAAACGAGGTTGGGTGGGGAATTACGAAGGGAGGAGGAAAGGGAGAGAGGTGGCTAAAATGGACGCGGGGATGTGTTAAGGGAGAGGAGAGAAATTCATATGAAATGCTAAACACAAACTCAAATATTTATTTTAATGCCCTAGACCTAGAAAGACAAAGAGCAAAATACCTTAAACTAACAATGAATTGACAGAAACAGAAGAGTCTGGTCTTAGACGCACTGATAGGTTTAACGTATGTGGCTAGAGGCCGCCACTCAGAATTACCACTACTACCTAAGTCATAATAAGGTTATTTACTATGACAGAGTAGTCATGAGTAGTTATAGAAATAAAATATGATTATACTGTTGATGGCTGACTATATTCAGTTGGGGTATAAACTATTGCTGACAATCTTTGGATCCTTGGCTTTTAAGACGAATTTTTTATGCATATGTTCAACAAAATAGGAAATTGGCTGATTATTATTACCATTCGAAGGGTTGGTACCCTTCACAACCGAACTATCAAGACAACTAGACGTTCATCGGAGCACTGTGGAAAGGTGGATTCATCGGTATGAAGCAGAAAACTCAATCGCTACTTTGCCGTTCAACATCTCAAGAGGAAGATGCTGCGATTGTTAATCATGCCAGAGAGCATCCGTTTGTTCCAGCGACGCATATTTACAGACACCTGAACCTTCGTTGTAGCGCAAATACAGTGAACAACAGACTTCACGAGGCAGGGTATTTTTCTCGCCGTCCAGCTATAAAACCTGCATTGACGATTGAGCATAAAGAGGCGCGGATGAGATTTGCCTTGCAATACTTGCCGCAGGAGGAAGAATTCTGGAGAAAAGTTGTGTACTGTGACGAAAAATCATTTTCAACAGATATTCATGGTTCCCTGCATTGTTGGAGGCAGCGCGGAAAACGCTATGAAGAAGGAAATGTTTTCCCGAGCAAACGTAGTGGTCACATCAATCTCGGTGTGTGGGGCTGGATGTCTGGCTATGGTGTCGGAGAATTGACTCAAGTAGATGGACGCTTTACTGGACAGCAATATTGCCAGATACTAGAAGAGGTGCTGCTACCCAGTGTTCGTGCGTATCTGGTTCCAGCACCGGAACCATCTTACTTAATGGAAGATAACAGTCTCAGTCATAGGAGTAACGTTGTGAGAACGTGGTACGAAGATCACCCAGAGATTATTAATCTAATTCTGCCACCATGTTCTCCTGATATGAATCCGATTGAAAACCTTTGGGCAATAATGATTAACGAATGGGAGCAACGCAATGAAAGAACATTTGAAGCACTTTTAGCTCACACGAGGAATAGTTGGGAGAGCTTACACCGAACACCAAACATTCCCTACAATCTGACCTCGTCTATGCCACAACGATTGCAAGAAATTATTGATGCCGGAGGAAGCTATACGAAATACTGATGTTAAAGCCATGACTTAAATGTGTATCGAATATATATTTATGTTAATATAGAATTTTATTATATTTTTATTTTTGACATCTATAAAAGTATATAGTGTGACCATGAAAAAACTTTACTTATCCTTAGTTAGAATCTTTTCTTGCAATGTCTACGCTCGTGGAGATGATAATATATGCATTGTTGAAATAAACTATGAGAAGGTAATAGTTTCAGAAAAAAAATAAAAACTGGCAACATCGAGGCCATCACATGTTTATGGGAATTGTCATATGATATGCTACCAATAAACTCTTATATACTACTATATACAGTATACTATATTACGTAATAATTACGATGAACAAATCAAATGCAAATTTCTCTGATTCACGGCCCACCAGTCTTGCTTTAGACTAATGACTTTCATAAGATGGAATAGGTTACCACTTAAAACAATGGCTAAACTATCTATTAGTGAGACGACCGTGACTTCCTCGAAGTGCGAGCGCGTGAGAGGTTCACTGAGGAATTTGGTCATTAGATTCTTCACGTAGGATATGTATCACAAACAACAATGTTGACAACAATTCCCAACAATTACTTAATATCAATCATTGCATTTGAGCAAATAATTTAGACCTGCGTCAAAATAACTTAGGTATCATGCCATGATTTGGGATATTTGCCGAATTAGTCGTTCTCTATAGTCTACAGTATATGGGTGTCCGAGAATTATCTGTACAAGTTTTGGCTGTTATTAAAAGTCAACCATGAAGTGTAGAAATTCCAGTTTTGTCCCATTTTACAGAGAATCTCATTAAGTTTTTTCTGATACCAAGTTTTGACAAGTTTTTTAGAAATTCCAGTGTGTCCGAAAATTATCTGTACAATTTCATCTTTTAATAAAATTCTTGATAACACACGTAAAATTCTTAAACAAGATTATTTAGAATCTGTATTTTCAAAAGTTTCTTTTATTAAAGTAACGTTGTTACAAACATTCGATATGTGCACCATCAGTGATTCGCAAAACATCCAATCGATAATCCAAATGTTGCCATGTACGCTGCAGCATATCCACATCAATTCGCTCAATAGCAGCTGTGATTCTTGCTTTTAAATCATCAATGTCTGTCACCCGCGTACAAAAAAGAAAAAACTTGTCAAAACTTGTTATCAGAAAAAACTTAATGAGTTTCTCTGTAAAATGGGACAAACTAGAATTTCTACACTTCATGGTTGACTTTTAATAACAGCCAAAAATTGTACAGATAATTCTCGGACACCCGGTATATTGAGACGGTATAATGTAATGCACGGCTAATATTATGATGACAAGGATTGCTCCATAACCATCCCAACATCCCGAAACTTGGTCATTCTGCTTCTTAATCATTTGTATTTTAAAAACTAAAATGTAGCAGAAGTGACGTAATAATGGACGTCATTGATTGTGTTAGAGCAGTTATGTGCACCAATCCGAACACACCTCCTCTGCCTTAAGGACTGCCCATTTTATACCTAACAGACGAGCTTGGGACGAGACAGAGGCGTGAGACTTCTTGTAAGCACTGTACATAAAAAAATTATTGTGTAGGTTAGTAGTATGGGTGCAAAATGGACGAGTGCAATGCAATGTTGCAAAGGGAAGGGGGTATTGCGATGGGTTATGCAACGAAGGGGGAGGGGCTGTTGAAAAGAGGGGAAGGGGATGTTGAAAAGGGGGAGGGGTTATCCCCGAAGTTGCAATGAAGAGGGAGAGCTTTGGGGGGAGAAGGGAGGATGACCTCCCCCCAAAGGGGTAACTTTAACCTAAGAGAGGGGGAGAAAGGAGAAGGAGGGTCTTTTGGGGAGAAGGGAAAACCTAACCTAAGCCTTAACCTAAGAAGGAAGAGAGTTGTTTATTCCACCGGAATCCGTCGCATAATGAGCGTCCAGGAGATCCGCAGCTGTTATATAGTGTGTCTGGAGTTGCCAGATACCCCTATATAATTTAATTATGTTCAGGTGTACCTTATTAGGGTGAGTTGCCAGAAAACACTATACAATTTAATTATTTATTTATATATAGATGAGTTGCCACTTATTTATTTATTTATTAAAGGCAAGAGAGACGTTCTCCTTAATTTGCTCGAATTAATTCAATACATTTAAACGATACCCAATATTAACAATAAAAGAAATACATTTGATAATTAATCTATGGCTTAGCAAAAGAATTAAATAAAACACCAACATTAATAATAAAAGAAATACGCAGGACTCTTTATATTGTGCATTATTCCTATAACATATTCTATAAGAATAATATTTAATTTACCTATAATTCGAGATACTTGAATCGCTTTCATTTACTCTAAAGCAAAACCGAAAGTGTCTGTTTACTTTTGACAAACCTTTCTATATACCTTCTATATTTTTTTTATAAAGAAAGTTCCGCGAAATCAAAGAAGAGGAATCCTTTATTCATTTATTTACAAACTAATTTCAATTAAAATTAATTCGTACTTTCATGCTAGTATATTTAATTAACAATAAAAGAAAAATGCAAGCAAAATAACAGTACACACTTTATATATATATATATATAGTGTGTATATATATATATATATATATATATATATATATATATATATATATTAAAATACCATCTAAATTTGTTAAAAAAGGTACGTGTACTCTTTTGCAACACAAATAAAATCAAAATTTTAGTGACGTATTACGTACTATATTTCGGATTCCATGTTATACTGTAGGTCTAAGGTGGAGTGAAAAACATAGATTACATTCAAACAGATACGACCCTTGTTGCATGACTGTCTTATTCATGATGTGATTAACTTGTACATTTAAAAGAAAAATCTTACAATCAAACAGAATAATTATTTAAAAACTAAAAATTTTAATTCATACGACGTTTTAAATCTCCAAACTTGTCCGCGATCCTTTCTTTAAAAACAACTTCTTTTTTTTATTCCAAGAAAGGCAGAAGAATCTAACGGTATAAACTCGTTACACAGCACCTGTTTTACCCAAGGTCACTCCAAAACCGCAGATCGGCTAGACCACCTACGTTGAACCTCCGTCCACACCATATATTGTTTTCATCATTATTATTATTATTGTTTGTGAAGGTAACCTGAATTTAAATTCTATTTATACACAGAGAGAGAGAGAGAGAGAGGGAGAGGGAGAGAGAGAGAGAGAGTCGAAAAATTAAAGACCACGCACACACACACACACACACACACAGAAAGAAAGCCTTTTTTATTCTATATGGATATAATATTCATAGCTTACAGTTTTTCATAAGTATATTAGAACTCATTTACCGAGTTTGTTTATGATGGTCGTAGTCAGGAAAATTTAAAAAAAAAGTATATAAAAGGATCGAAAAGACAAGCAAAAATAGTTATAATTTCTTTAATATAAATATGAATGCGCCTCGGTGGTGTAGTGGTTAGGGTTGCTGACTACGAATCCATCGACCCCGAGTTTGAGACCTGGTGACGGCAGACTGCGCGCAGCAAAACCCAGCTGTTCATCCTTCCACACAATTGGTTGGTAGATAAGTGGGTACCCTGGGTAGCCTAGTGATTAAGACGCTGGGCTGCTGGTGTTTCGGATTCCACGTTAAACTGTAGGTCTAAGGTGGAGTGAAAGGCTTGACCTTCGTCAGAATGAATAATTTGGGCGGAAGCTACCAAAGCTTAAACTCCTTTTGTATATGCAAAGGGGGGAGGGGGTGGTGCAACGGGGGATGTTGCAAACGGGGGGATGGGATATTGCATAAAGGTGTGGGTTCCAAAATGGGAAAGATGAGAATAGTATGGGCGCAAATATTAATGCAAAATATTGTCGTGACAGCGTGCAAGTGAGCTCATACACCTTGAGATGTGAGCATTGAAAATAAATCTACGGAGAGAATGAAATGATAAGGACACCATTAGTCTTGAAAGCAACCAATCAGGATGTCCAAAGCGTGGGTCCGTTATATCGGTGTTACGATTGGTACACAAATTTAACATAGCCCCGCCCAGTTATATTGACAACCAATCAGCAAACTTACGAACCGCCTATTAGTCTTTTTGGGGTGGTTCTTGGGGATCATGCATATAAAAGTGAGTATTTTCAGCTGGAACTCACAGCAGTTATTTTCACCAGTGAATAAACAAACACATTCCCTCCGTCATGAATCGACAACTTTACAGTTTACTGGATTTATATCAAGATGGAGACACTGTCGCGTTGTCTACAATTAATCGTTTTAACTCAGCCGACCGGGACGGATTATTTCCAAAGCAAACCGTTGAAGATATTTGCAATGACGCCCCTTACGATCCGACGCAAGGGATTGCCGTAGAAATGTAAGTAATTATGTGCCTGTAATTTTATTTTTTGTAGCCAATTATTCGCGATCTTATTATTTACTTTAGTGTGCTTGTCATTAGGAGAAAGAGCACTGTTCTGGATTATTTCATCATATATATATATATATATATATATATATATATGTGGAGGGTTATAGTAATTCATCTCATCGCATTTAAAATGCTTCATTAAAATAGTAGGTATTCGCCATTATAGATTAGTTTGCAATTAATATTATGCTAAAGTCCTGTTTTGAGTTGTTGAATTTTTTTATAGCAATCCTTTGCAAGTTTTAAATAATTTTATAAATTCCATAATAAATGAAATGTTATTCGACATTTTCTCTTAAAGGAACTTCTCTGAGCGGTTCGAAGATATCTTCACATTGTAATACTCTGCATATGTTTTAATCAATTTGGTTTTTATTAAAAAAGATTCAGTATGAACTAATTAATTATTATTTCTCCTTTAAGGTCCTTTAAGGTCTGGAGGGTTACCAGATACCATAATTTTAATTATTTATTATAGATGAGTTGTCAGATTGCACTATTTATTTTAATTATTTATTTATGTATAGATGAGTTGCCACTTATTTATTTATTAAAGGCAAGAGAAACGTTCTCCTTACTTTGGTCGAATTATGATAATTCAGTACATTTAAACGATCCCAAATATAAACAATAAAAGAAATACATTTGACAATTAATCCATGGCTTAGCAAAATAATTAAATAAAACAATCTTTTCGTTTTGGAGAAACGCATTTCGTGGACCGGAATACGGAGGTAGAAGTTTTACCGCAAAGTCAACCCAGCGATTGCCAAATCATTAAGGAAATAATGTAAGTTTTGCTTTTTCTTTTGTTTCGAGCTTCTTTTTCGGGTAAGAAGAAGCAATGTATTTTCATCAATTTATTAAATGAAAGAAATCATGTTTTTAGTAAAATAACCATTTTAAATAAGCTACAGAACACACACACTAATATTGGATGCAATTATACATATATACGAACAAAACATCATACTATACAACGAGTGCGCACAATCGGAAAATAGCTTTATCTTTCTGTATACCATTTCGTCGTTTCGTTGAGTGTGACACGGGTCGAATAATTTTAAAAAATTTCTTTACCACGTGATATATGCATGAGAAATGAAAGGCAGTACATCCCGCAAGTATTATTAAAATATCCTTGTAGCCGGAAGGGATTCCATACAACTTCGGGGATATGCAACTACTCGAGAAATTTTACAATAACAGGGTCACTCCAGGGCTGAGTCCCGAGTGAATCAAAATAGTACATGCGGTCCCTGTTTTTAAAATAGATTGCAAACCAATAAATACCTTCACTACCAATAACATCTGTATTCACAATAAGACTACCGCAATCTCTCGTAGTTGGCAATTTCAATGTTTCATTCTTCGCAAAAACACCCATAAATTTGGAACGAGTGGTTCGTTCACTATTCATTACTCTCTGAAGTGTATTCGCATCCATTTTAAAAGTCAGTGATAACGCTCCTAAATCTGTCAACTTCTATTAGGTCTTGTGACCTAATGGGCCGGGTTGGCAAATTCAATCTGACTGAGATGTTTCCACTCTGTTGTGGACGTAAGTGTGTATTTACACTAGCTGATAAGTCAGGTGTGATGTCAAACGGATAAAGGTTAAATTGATCGATGAATTCTTTCTGCGTTACCCCAAACCCGAGCTCGTCACAAGCACCTGCAATATGGGCCAGATTATTATATGCTTTCGCGCAAAGCGGGAACACAGCGTCTGATGAATAATCCACATCCACAGCCCCGCCCAACGCAACGCCATTGACGTATAGAGTTATATTTTTAAGGAATTTAAAGGAATTTAAAGGAACTCTTTTTATATTTTCCATTCATTGAAGCATGGTCCTGCATTCCAATCAATATCCTTTTAGGTCGATTTCCCAGGGCGATGTTTTCTCTCTGTTTTGAGGCCAGCCCTGCTGGCACCGTGTATAGTTTCATCTGTGCTTTATTAATTGGGTATTTTACTGTGGCATGTAGTAAGTTTTTCTCAATTTCTATTTGTTTAGGCGAACTTAATTTCACTCGCCGTACGCGAACGCACGTCTCCATAATGTAAATCACAACGGGTTTTGCCCCCTCTTCTTGATCAGCTCCCAGATTTAAACAGATCTCAGGATTCGTGCGGGTGAGCTTTATTTTCATGTCCACTCATTCACAAGCAACTTCTTCTGGAATGTGAAGTCTGTATGTAAGCGCCCAAAACACTCATATATTTGCTTTATAGAATCTTTAACCCTTTAATGCCCAGTGTGTGAAATTTTCATCGTTAACTTTGGAAGCAATTTTAGACCTTATTTATAAGGTTATAAGGACGATTTTTGCATCACCTGATTCCGCCTACTTTTCGACTTAAATTGGGTATGAAAGGGTTAAATTTGTCCTTTATACTACTTTCGCTTCTTTTGAAAATTTCAGCACATTTTCCAGATAGGCTTGTAGCTGAGAGTACCCCGTTCCTGCCGATATGTTGACCTGATTTAAATACACATCACACTGGTTGAATATGGAGTGCAGAAAGTTTGTTTCAGGGTCTACAGCATATTTGTCATCGCAGTCTGTTCCATCAGAATGGGCTATACGTAGTTTAGCGTACATGTGCACACAGCTTGGGTCAAAAAAGTAAGGGCCTGAGCTGGGTATCACGAATTCTATTGGAGCACTCGGTGAACTAATTGTGTTTAATGGGTTAATTGTAATAAAGTCACTGTGCTCAATAGAAACTTGAGTTGGGAGCATGTCAAAGAGGGACAGTTCCGATTTCCAAATTTGTGAACTACACGGATGGATGAAGCGTGCCATGACGAGTCAGAAATAGTACCACCTCTCTCGACAAGTAGTAAACAGTCTATGATTCATGAGATCAATGTCCTTAGCTTATATCAGTCAAAAAAATGGTTAACCATAGGTTTCATTCGCTTAGAACACTTCTTTTTTCATATCCTTTTACGTTTAACGCCACGTGCTGGTAATCCCTTCTTCCGGACAGCCATCTTCTTCTCACCACCACGCATTTTTCTCTTTGCATCTTTGACTATTTCGTTCCGGGTACGCTTTAAGTGTTTTTTAAGAACTTCTTTAAGTTTAGCCCCAACCAATATTTCTGCCGTGTTAAGACCTGATTGTAGCGCTTTCCTCCAGAGGTATCTGGCACCACTCTTCAGCAAGGGGACAGCTGCACGTAGTACGGTTGAGAAAATGGATCCAAGTCCACTACTACACTGGTATCTCACACCTTGATAGACTGTGAAAGGCTTTCTGTCAATTATAACTCAGTGCGTCGAAAGTGCAGCTTCACTGTTAAGCTTCCATCACCGAATGGGAAATTTTTTCCCTCAATCGTTCTTATATATATTGAGATGTTGGTTATTAGATTAGTCGCAACATTCACATAGTGGGGCCTGTCATATGTAATACTCATGCTCTTCCCTCTATTGTTGGGAATGTGTGCAATGCGCAGCAGGCATGCCTGCGTATCCCCAACAAACTGGTGCTCCACTATATTGCTGTAAATATAGCACATGTCTGGAGGTGTATAGCCAGCAACCATTTTCTCCAATTTCATCTGATACATTAGGCTGGACAAGTCATGTTGTACCTCGTGAAAGGCATCTCTTTGGAAGGCTGATCGATAACGCCCCTCGGTTATAATTTTGAACAAATATTTCTGTTAGCCTGTGATTTTAGGGTCACAGTATGTGCGGGGTTTTCTTTGTTTAAGATTTCTTATACTAAATCAGCTGTAAGATTTGAGTTTTTTAAACTTTCGTTTAAATCTCTCAGAACATCCTCAGCCGCACCATAATGGCCCAAACCTAGTGTTACTACTGTACTGTAATACCATGCATCCCCAATCCGGGTGATACGTATGGTTTCATCCCGAGTCACCCCGGCTTTTTCATACTCATTACAGTCTCTAAGAATGGTAAAAACGGGTTCTTTATAATTAATATTTAAAAAGGTGTCCAACTGAATTTCACATATCCCCACCTCATACGAATCACGACCCAATTCAATGGGTCCATGGAGTTCTGTTACAGAGTTGGCTAGTGTATTGTTAGGATGTACAGACAGGAACGAAAAGGACGGGAGTGTGACGTAGAAATGGTTAGGCGCCATTTTGCATACTATTTAAGCTTCATTTTTGCAGCAGCTTTTATATAGGTGTTGAAGCTTTCTGGGTACCCTAGCCATTTCACCAGGTACATTTTTCTCTTTTCTGAACATTTGCTTCCTAAAATTTTCTAAATTTTAAACACATTTTTTCCTAAATTAAATGTCACTTTCTGCAACTCCTCGCGGTAAAAGCCTCCTGAGATTTCTTCCCCATTCAAATCTTCAACGTAATACAGCATTATCTCGCATTTAGGTCTCATAGCCCTAACTTTAAAAATCTCATGTGTCCATCCTTGCTCCAATCCCTTCGCGAATTTATTTCCCGAACGCGACAGCCTTACATAATCAATGATTTTGAAACGCGCAGAGTGTGGTGGTGTTCCATCTCTTCTAACATCAGACTCTGAGCGCGTACATCTTTCTAAAATCTTGGTAGGTGTTGTCCCAATCATGCGATGGTGTGAGCTGTTGTAGGATGAGGCCAAAGATTCCAGAATGTCTATAAATCTGTATGTGTTTTTCTGTGTAAAATAGCGGTGCATGCGTTCCTTTATGGTACGTTGAACTCTTTCAGCCAAAGAGGCCTTATGTATAGAAGTGGTATTGTAGTAACTGATATTAAACTCTATCAACATGTTCTGAAAAGCTCGGCCAATAAATTCTTTCCCCATATCCGTACAAAAATAGCCAGGAATCCTGTTTTCTTTCAACATCATTGTTTTGGTAGCTTTATCAACTGTTTCAGGCGATTTATTTTTCAGAGGAATTAGCCACAGATATCTAGAGAATACATCTGTTATGAATAGGATGTAGCGGTAACCATCGTTATACACTGGATATCTTTGCATGTCTGTTAAATCTGCTTGCCAAATAGAGTCAATCGATGCCGCTGTTGTCTTGGCTGTTTTAAACCTATTTCTCACAGGCATATGAAGTGTATGAGCGTCTTGCTCCCGCAAAAACCTTTCAACATCTTTTTTTCTCTACTCCGTCATTGTACACACTTCTGTACAGTCTATGTACGCCTCCGCAGGAGGCTGGGCAAAAATTCCATAATAACGTCGTCTTAATATATTAGCCATTTGCGTACTTTCTCCTCTTCAGAGTTGCTACCGCTGGGGGTGATGGCGTTCTTAATTGTAGCACATGCGATGTATGTTCCAGATATTTTAACCTGTTCAGATTTCCGATCAATGTTTTGGGGACATTTATTTGTTGTAGTCTTGGTTTAATATGCTTCAATCCTGATGGTGAGGGCCTATCCCACTTTCTCACCAGATCATGGACGATGTCTACGATATTCGATCCCTGTACCTTTGCTCCTTCCACGATGATCTCACCTGTATCGGTCCACTGTATGTTGGGATCCTCATTCAATAGATTATAAAGACTTAAACCTTTATTCACCAATGTATATGGGAGGGTGCTTTTTAATACATGCTCGATATGTTGTGTGGCCGACCTGTTAATCTTTGTTTGGTCAGCTCTATCGTCGGACACAGGCCCTATGTCACCATGGCCATCGTTGTCAGTGCCTGTGCCTAATAACCACGGGGATATATGTCGGATTCTTATAATTTTCGTACTCGTGAAGAAATTTCTGCAGAGCTTCTTGGTATTAAATTCTTTTCTCATCAGGTGACTTTTCACTGTTTAATAGGGCTAACAATTCGCTTTCCATTCTTTTAAGCCTGCTTTTACGTGGTTCTAGAACCGTGTCTGGATTCTTTGAACCTCGTGTGGAATCACTACCACTTTCTTCATTATATTAATCTTGTCAGTAAAGGACCCAAAACAGAAAATAAGATGGGGAGGAAGGACCCTCTTCTTTGTACAATAATTCGTTTTTTCTTCCCCACAGTTTAACTTTTACAAGCGAATGTACATATTATGTTCTTGTAATGATGTAGGCGAGCCTTCTGAGGGGTTCATTGATACATTGCAATTTATAATGTTAAGGCAGATTTCACAGATGCATTTTAAAAAGTCGGAGTCGCTATTTTTAGCAAACATCTGTTGCATTGCCCGGGGCAGTCGATGATAGAGTTTTATTAATTCATGGAATTTCTTTAGCCTCTTTGTCATTCTGGAATATACACCGTTTCAGCCTCGTTTGGAAATTTATTCGTTCTTAGAAGCACCCTAAACGTGTTTCGCGGATGAAGGTCACAAAGCAAATATCTGTAAAACTGACTTGTAGCTTCTTTATAAACTTCCAAAAACTCCTTACACTGATTCTGGAACATTTCATTTGCTAATACCCCAATTTGTGATACATCTCTACTTTGTGCGAATAAGACTAGATATTGTGTATTTAACGACACATCGCGCATGTATCTATTTCTGAAAAATAGATTCTGATTGATAAAGAACACGCTTATGTTAAGATGGTGGGAGAATACTGTAAATGTCTGGCAACCGTTTTATCCATCTCCAACATGAGATCGTCAATTACAATGACTGTATGCTCATTTCCTTTTAAAATTAACATCATGTACACCTTTGTGGAACAAAATATCATCTTGGTACTCGTTGAACACTGACTGATACGTTGAATAGCACCATATAACTCCATGCACAAGTTTTGAGAACATTTCTCCCTTTTCTTTAATGATTTTAAGCATAAACACAGTTTTACCACATCCTGTAGGGCTAGATATAATACATGTGGATGGGCTCGTGAACCTCAATTTTTCTACAGAATACATCTCTAACACGTCACACTCATAAATGGGTCATTTACAAAATATAATAAAATTTAATTGGTGATCCTTATATTCTACAGTCCTGTTTTTCCTCTTCTTCCACAGAACCTGAATAACGACGATGTACAGCACCCCTTCACTGATATTACAGATGACCCCGAAGACAATGTAGTTATTGTCACAGACTCCAACCCCGCTAACGAGGCCACACCAGCGATACCTGTAGCACGCGAAAATTCAAAGCGGAGGCATGATAAAGAGCCCTCCACGTCAGGTATAAAGCGTGCCAGGATTGCGCCGGTTGTTAGACCACCAATAATACAGCCCCAACCCTCTACGTCCTACGACGCAATCCCCACAATAATACCTTCCTCAAACATACCCTTTTATTTCTGTTCAATTCCGAGTACATCCTCCACAGCAGCAGCAGCAGCTTCTCGTTCTGTAGAGGATGGTATAACATTCGAGTTGGTGTGCACTGCCCCACCCCCACCCCAGTCCTGACTAGAAATCGGTATATAGGCAGGGTTGATCGTAGTTCTATGTATAGTAATGGTGTTGAACACAGACTACTACTTGGTTAGAAATACGCAGCACGGTTTAAGCGAAACAAAACTTGCTTAACTAATCTTTTAGAATTTTTTCAAAGCGTGGTTCAAGTTTACGATAGTCATCGGGCGGTTGATGTAGTGTAATTAGATTTTCAAAAAGCGTTTGACACCGTACCGCACAAAAGATTCAGTGAAAAAACTAAGGATCATGGAATCAGGGGTGTAGTAATAAATTGGATAGAAACGTGGTTGCGAGGTAGGAAGCAGAGGGTGGTTGTTGATGGAGCGGAGTCGTCTTGGCCATAAGTGCAAAATTTTACATATAGGTTCGCGTAACGGTAATTTTGCGTATAGAATGTCATGGAAGGAGTTAGCAAGTGTAGAGCAGGAAAAAGATTTAGGAGTTATAGTCACTGGTGATTTAAAAGTAGCGAAACAAAGTACAGCAGCGGTCAATAAAGCTAACAAAGTGCTAGGTTTTATAGCTAGGAAGTTTGAGTACAAATCGCGCGATATTATTGTTCCTCTTTATAAATCATTAGTTAGACCCCATTTGGAGTACGCGATCCAATTTTGGAATCCGCATATGCGAAAAGATATAGACAGAATCGAAAGAGTTCAAAGACGAGCAACTAAGATGATTCCGTCACTTAGGTCGAAGTCGTACGAGGATAGGCTTAAGGAGTTAAAATTGACTACACTCGAGACTCGGAGGCTAAGGGGTGATCTAATCCAGGTTTTCAAAATTATGTATGGGTTCGATAACGTAGATGGAGATGGGTTTTTCGAAATATCTCAATATAATAGGACTAGAAATAACGGGTGTAAGTTGACAAGTAGAAGGTTCGAGACAGCAGTTGCCAAAAACTTTTTTACGCACAGAATAGTAAATAGGTGGAATAGTTTGCCGATAGAAGTAATTAGTACCACGTCCATAAACATGTTTAAAAATCGATTTGACGCATATGTTGATAGATTGGGTATAGTTTAAGGTAGTAAAATTAAGGCTGTGGTTCGGAACCCACGTAAAATTGTAGGTCCTCTCTGCCACCACGGAGGATATGCACAATACACAATTACGAACACAGTTAGGTAGACCAGCCATGAGTGGATCCTAGGGTCTTTTTTTGGTCTGAAACATTATAACATTATAACAGTTGAACGTATTGTGGAGTTTGCCCTTCAGAACCGCGAAGAACGTGAAGTCAGGACGAGGCTGTCCTTCGGGTTTGGGTCAGATGACGGGGATGTAGATGATTTTTGGGTAGTAATACTATTCAGACGCTTGGCAGCTGTAGATATAGAGTATATATTAAGCTGTATAATGCAGGATTCTCAAAGTAGTGCAGACTTCAATATGGACAACTTCACGGTAAATAGTGACCGTGTATTCCGTGTTGCGGGTTATAGTGCCACATCTTATACTCTTAACTTCCAGGTTATTTATAGACGGCATATAAACACCGATCGTAGTTGCGGCTTTATAGCACAAGTCTTGGGCCTTACGTTTACTGTACTAAATACACGGGGTCAAAAACATTTCGTTGCCTACGGTTGAGTAGTAGGGTGGATCGATTTTACATTTTTTTCGATTTCCATATTCTAATAGAGACAAAAACTTGCGCATGCATGAGAAAATAGCCTCTGCAAAATCGTAGCTTAATAGGTAATCATCTTCTGCCCCCGGCAGAGCGACGAAAATCATATTTTAGTAGTCAAAAACGTATTTTTCTTATAAGTTTTAAAATATTTCAATATGCATCAAAATTATTCCTAATAACTATAAAGTCGATGAAAAAGACCTCACATGATCGTTTTTCCAAGCGCGTTGTCCTACGTTAATATCTTTTGCCCCCGGCAACAACGTCAAATGTTGAAAAAATAGGTAATTTATATACATATTTTCAGATCGGCTCTTTGTCTTAAATAATGCATTTATATATTTCCCATAGCATTTATATCGTTGCTTAGGCATGAAATAACACACACAAAATTTTATGACTCTAGAGTAATATCTTCTGTCCCCGAGAAAAGTCTAAATGTGGATTATAATTACGTTAATGCGATGTTATAAGTACGATAAGTACTAAGTACAGCTCCTCGCTTGCTAATTTTATAAAATTAGCAACCCAGAACTCACCACGAGGAGGTAGCTGTACGTCGAGTTCCACCCTATCCAGCCCCAACCACCCTTCCTTTGGCTGCATGTCGATTTACATACGGTAATCTTTCTTAGAATCAAATCGTGGAATTTTTGTTCGGGAGTGAAGACGGGAGCGGATGAATCCGTCCCTCTCTTCTATTCCACTTACACTGGCAGAAGCTTCGGTTACTAATTTGATGAGTCTCTCGACCGCTTGAGTATGACAAGGGAATAGTGGGATCAGTCCATCAGGCTGGTCTCCCGTCTCAACAAACTCTTTTATTCGGGTATCAGGTATTGTTTTTGTAACGGGGGGTTCGGTCACCTCAGCCGTTTGCCAGTTGATCATTTCGTAACAGTTTTGACTATCGTAGAGCAGCTCAGGCATGGCGAAGGCTCGAATTTCCCCCGCTGGTGATTGTTTTGATCGTGCTTTTAATATTCTTCTCCATCCCAATTCTCTTATGTGTTGCTCATCGGCATGTAGCATGGAGATCTCCCTATCCGTTATATAAGGGACCTTTACGCGAGTTATGATAAAAGTCGAAAATATGGACGGCATCATGATTTGTGTAAGGGGTGTTTCGAGTTTGCGGAAGATATAGTGAAACATTGTAAGGATTTCCACATGGTATGTGCGCAGTGTAAATATTCCAAATGTGAAAGCCACGTGGGTGAAGCTGAGAAGAGGGACTGGGATGTATGTAGACGCACATTTTTGAATAATAACTGCTTTCAGCTCCATAAGTCAACTGGCATGTGCAGGAAAATGAGAATCTGTGAATGTGGTATGTTTCATATGATAGATAATTGGGGAATTTTAAGCATAAATGTGATTACATTCACTGCTCTACAAGCCATGAGAAACATAAGGCGGTTGGAGTAAAGCATGCATGTTATATGAAAGACGTTAAGCCAAAAAATAGACCTTGTATAACTGTGTACTATGATATAGAAACATATACGAATGCTGAAACCAAAGAGTCATTCCACATCTACTTGTAAGCCAGATTATCTGTGATGAGTGCATGGAGGTCGAGTGTGATGAGTGTTACATATGTGGTAAACGGACAAACGTTTTTAAAACGATTGCACACGAGAGTCCCTTGAAACTCTTTGTGTCCTATATTGTCAAGTTAGCGAACAAATTCAAAAAATGACTGTACATTCTTTCCCATAACGGGGCAAAATTTGAAACAGTTCCATTATAAGGAGTTGCTTGAGCACGAGTCATCTGAGATATTTACAGGTGATCCCTTGAAAAGAGGCAACAAATTTATGCAGATACAAATAAGAGTTAATGTAGCTTAAAGACACCTTATTATTCATACCTTGTAAATTAGCAAAGCTACCCAAGGTGATGGGTGTAGCCGCTGAAGTTTCAAAAGGATATTTCCCTTACACATTCCTCACTAGCGTAACTTTAAATTACGTAGGACTACCTCCACCCAAACATTACTTTAACTGTGAATGTATGAGTACAGGTGAACGTGAAGGTTTTGACCGATACTACAAGTTTTAATGAAGCTAATCTTTACAATATAGCTGATGAATGTGAGCGTTATTACGTGAATGATGTGCGTGTGCTTAGAGTATGTTTCCAGGCATTTAGAAGGATGTACACAGAGCGTTTCAAATGCGATCCGTTGCAAGTCGCAACCACGATTGCCTCTTTGTGCTTTACGGTGTTGAAGAACAATTTCATGCCTAAAGATACCTTAGCCGTCATTCACAGAAACAATCCCCGCAGTTATGGGCACAAGGCTATTTACAGGCTCATACACATAGAGCAGCAGACAGGTGTATACATAAAACATGCAAGCAACACGGGCAATTACCCATTAAGGTTAATGGTCGTGTTTTTTGGGTTGATGGTGTAAGCGAAAACCGTGCCACTGGCGAGAAGACTGTGTACTCCTTTAACGGCTGCTGGTGGCATGGATGCCCCCGTCCTGAGTGTGGAATCGTAGGAGATATCCACAGTAGATTTCCTCCGACTGTCTTGCGTGGACTCGCACTCGCGATCAGATTATAGGCGCCCAGTTCACTCACCAAGGTCTTGTGGGAGCATGAGTATGATGCACGGATGGAAACAGATGGACAGTACCGTGAAGAAATAAACAATCAAGCGTTTAATGTTGCTGGATCCTCTCAAATGCGGTGATAGGTTGTTCGGCAGGCGTACAAATCCCTTCAAGTTATACTTTCCGCCTACGGAGGGCATGAAACTCCATTACTATGACTTCTGTTCTTTATATCCCTACGTGATGAAGAACAATCCGTACCCCTTAGGTGCACCTGAAAACTGGTGGGGCCTGACCTGCCCACCATCGAGGTGTTCTCAATAAATTTGAATGGGTACTATTTCTGGCTTTCTTTCGTAGATGTGCTCCCCCTTCGCGATATATGGATGCCGATCTTGCCCGTCGTTATAGACAACAAGCTCGTTTCCTCTGTGCTTGAAGTGCGCAGAGGAGAACAATGTGGAATGTAATCATACAACCAACCAGCGTAAGACCAGAAGTGTATACACAAGCCCTGAGCTGGACCTAGCCGTTCGCCATGGCTACAGAATATTGAGAATATATGAGGTGTGGAAGTTTCAGAAGCTACCCAACCTTTTCACGCCATATATAAACACTTTTTTTAAGGATAAGGTAGAGGCATCAGGGTACCCGCGAGGAGTTGATACCGAAGATGAAAAATCGACTTATTTTCAACGTTACCGTGACCGTGAAAGGATACAGCTTGACCGTTCCCAAATTGTAAAGAACTCAGGCAAGCGCTTTAATGCAAATTTGTGTCTAAATGGTCTTTGGGGAAAATTTGCACAGCATACTGGCACGAGGAACGTTCATTTTTCTCAGTTATAGTGAAGTCTGGGATTATGCCAACGCTCCCGATAAAGAGGTAATGCAGAACGTAAATGTAGGTAATACTTACATAACAAAGTACAACATTACCGAATTGGCAACAGATTACTCATGGGTTACAAACATACCTGTAGCCAGCTTCACAACGGCCTACGCACGCATTAAACTTTGGGGTCTATGGCATTCTCTTGGACCGAGGGTTTTGTACGCCGATATAGATAGTGTGATATTGACAGCGAGGGAGGGTGAATATATGCCGCCTATTGGTGAATTCCTCGGAGAGTTGACTGATGAGATCAAGGATGAGTATGGAGACATCGCATACGCCGACTCTTTTGTTTCAACAGAGCCAAAAACTTATGGAATACGGGTGGAGGAGGGGAGGATATGAAATATATTTTGAAGGCTAAGGGTATCACGCTCAACCAGGCGAATCGGCGGGTCGTTAACTTTGAATCGTTGCAGGATCTAGTGTGTTTGGAAGATGAGAGCGACCAGCTACCCCAACTAATTGTAGAGACCCACAATTTTCGGGCGCATAAGCTGGGGGACGTGAAGAAACTTAGGGGTACGAAGGTGAGGTGTGCCGTAACACCTATAAGAAACGTTACTAGGTGCCTGGTACCTATGATACCGTACCCTTTGGATACAATAATCTTTGATTGTCTATTGTTAACGATATGTTTATTTATTACACGTATTTCTAAATATATATACACCTTGAATAATTCGTTTATTAAATAAATCGTGTTTCAATTAGCGTTTCACGTTCTCCTTCGTGTGTGTGTGTGTGTACAGGAGAAAGTTCTAAGCTCCGCCCCCTGTATGATCGGCCACGTGACTCCTGCTACTACCTGGGCATATATCTTTCCTGCGTGCTCAGTTGACCGCTGCAAGCCCTGGATCTCAGACGTGTATTTTCCCATGTAGACGAAAAATAGTAATGGCTACCTTTAATATTGCGTGTTCGACGTTTATGAAGTGGTATTCGGAAATGTGTGAAAATAAAGTTAATGAATGGCTCCCTATTCCACCCTCATTTGATACTTTCAAGGCTACATTGAATTGTGCGAAGCTTGAGAAACAAGAGGTACAAATACTCTACGGATATTCTGGCGAGAACATTGCGGGATTTCGTGGTACAAGCGATGTATTGATGTATGTTGTAGGACTAAACTTTATAAAAGGTTAAATATACCGTGAAGTGGAAGAAACAACACGTGCAGAAGAGAAACAACGGTTATGGTTAGTGAGTCTTGTTGATGAGTGGTAACACAAGCGATATTATATCATGGTGCATCATACCGAGTACTCGTACCCTGCGACTGAGAATGTAAATCTTGTGATCATGGATAATCTGAAGTATTTTTGCCACTACATTAATATATATCATGACGAGGTTTGTAGTGAGGTTCTGGCTAAGCGTCTGCGTGAGTTTTTAACAGAGTTTAGAGAGGAGTATCGCCTGTTAAGCAAAAATGAAAAATATGGTCATATGTTTCTCTCAAATAGTGCGCCGGAGTGTGAATAAAATGTTTACTTCGTGAAAATCCCCCTGAACGAAAATGTCTGATGCGTATTCTGGGGAGTGGGAGTGATCCGCCTCCCTTTGGCTCATTGTCATCAAAGTTTGAACCGACTGGACGTGCACTCCTCGAATACGATGGAACTTCCTTTGAGCAGCATTCTCAATGCCGTGTAGGATGTGCCCGTGACGAAGTCACTGCGGTGTGTTCAGGCGTAAAACCGGAGCCATTAACTATGTACTGGAAACGACTTGTAGACAAGCAAACTCCTGTAAACGTAATGTTGTGTATTTAAGTGTTGAGAAGATGAATAGAGTCTTCGTGGTAGTTGAGAAGTGGAATGAGGATCGTTATAAAATATCTGCAGGTGTAGGTACAAGAAGAGAGCAGATTAGTGATAGTGATGCCATTGTTTGTACGTTGTGTATAAATAACGATCAGCTATGCATTGATATACGATTGATGTGGAAGAATGCTTCTGATAATAACGTTCTTGCCCCTACGCGAAACCGCTTCATCCCCGACAGAATGTGTGAAATCGTCGGCTTCCGCAAGCTGAAGCCTATATTAGACGCGCGTGTTACGGATATGCTTTAGTTTGATACGGCTCTTGAATACGCATACACCGCTCTGCTCGACGGGTTTACCGAGTGTAGGACTGAACAAAGCGAGAATGGTCTAGGGCTGGATGCTTATTTAAAAGGTTTAGACTTTGAAATATCATGAACTTTGATACAAAGGACTTGAGCGGTACAGGGCTGAGCTCACCTACACCATTCACCCCTGAAGAGTTTTCTTTATATAATGAGCAACTGTCGTTACGACTTAAAAGATTATTTCAACTGCCGCTATGCATTGTGAAGATGAGTTCACGATTGAAAAGCTCGGATCGGTAAGAATAAACCCTCGATTGGAAAGGAATGTTTATAAACTTGTATTTAATAATGATGTGGCTAATGATGATCTCTTTATACGTGCTTTTGAATGTATTCTAGCCGTGTTTAAAGATAACTTGCCAACCGAATGTAAAGTGGGCAAAAATAGTATTGAACGATATGAAGGCCATTTACATCGAGTATAGGTATCCCTATAACTTGAGTGGTGAAATAATGTTAAATCGTATTTACTGCTTAGTGCAAAGCAATAATGATGTGACTGTAGACTAGATTACGTGCGAGTTTAATGTTTTAGTTAAGCGCAGTAGAACATAAAGTATATGTATTTTGATGTATATTTATTTTCAATATATTTCATTAATTAATATAATTACGTGTGTATGTGTATATTTCTCCTGTACTATTATATTGATGGTTATGCTCCATCGTTTTGTATTTCTTATATTATTTTTTATTTTATTTTTTCATTATATTCTTACTTTTAAAACAGTATTTGTTATATTATTTTTTTATATTTTATTTTTTGATCATATATGTATATTCCATCGTTTGTATAGAATGAACTGTTGTATATTTATTTTCTATATATTTCGTGAAATTGATTTCAAAAGTTCGTCTAAATAAACAGAATGATGTAATGGTGTTTTATTTAATTCTTTTGGTTGTATATATATAAACGATATTATTTAATTATTTATATACCAAATGGCTGGTTACGCCTTCTAAACCGACTGGCTGCTTAAGGCTTCTAAGCGAACTGTTAAGAATATATGCTTTAATTAAATAAATATCGCAATCTGGCAACGAAACCTTAATAATGTACACCTGAACAAGCCATTTACGCCTTCAAAGCCAGATTAAGCCTTCTAAGCCAACTGGCTGATTAGGACCTTATAAGACAGCGGCTGGGACCAAGCGAACATCTCTATCCTTCTTAGGTTAAGGCTTAGCTCAGGGTTTCCCTTTGGGGGTGAGGACATCCCACATTCTTCCCAAAGACTCTCCTCCTCCTCCTTTCTCTCCCTCTCTTAAGTTAAGGTTACCCCTTTGGGGGAGATCATCCTCCCTTCTGCCCCAAAGCTCCCTACCCCCTTCATTTCAACTTGAGGGATAACCCCTCCCTTCTGCCCCAAAGCTCCCTACCCCCTTCATTTCAACTTGAGAGATAACCCCTCCCCCTTGTTGCACAACCTCCTCCCCCTTTTCAGCATTCTCCTTGTTGCAAGACCCCTCCCCCTTTGTTGCATACCACCTTTGCAACATTCCCCTCCCCCTTTGAAACATTGAACAAAATTTGCAACATTGCATTGTAGTCGTCCATTTTTCGCCCACACTACTAGTTAGGTTATAAGTTATATTATTTAGGGGACGCGGGGGTAGACAGAACGTAATTAAATAGAACCGGAATTAATCGACTCATATTAACCATAATTAAATCCAATCTTGAATCGTTTAACTGGATTAATATCGAATCCGAATTAATTACGTATCGATCCAATTCACCTACGCACTATGATATATGAATTCTATTTAATTTTCGTTTAAAATATCCTCCCGATCTGCGGACCTTACATATTTACTTTCGAAATCTATGTTTGTTTAAATGGTTGTACTAGCAATAAGACATGAACCCAATGTCTATATAATTACTACTTTCATTATCATGTAAATTTAATAATTAATGTGACTTATAAATGCGCATTACTACTATAATATGTGTGTAACCAAGAAATTAAAAATTCAATTAAAAATTCGAAATCTTTATTCAGAAAAGAAGAGAAGTGACAGAGTTTATAATTTTTAGATATTTGATATGACATTAATGTATTCACAGTACTCTTATCTGAATTTGCCCTTGGAAGCATGTGTGATTTTTAGGCATAATTAATGGCATTTAGTTTATTTATAAGGTTGTAACATATATTCTGCTCGATTTGTTAGTTCATTCAAAACAAAAATTAAATCACTTGTAAGGACAAATTTGCTCGAATTTTTAGTTTATTCACAACAAAAATTAAATGACATGATGACAAATTAATCATCAATATAATTCCCTTCTTTTTCGATAACTTCCTCCGACCTGTAGAAAAGTTTTTTTATGCCACGTTCGAAGAAATCCCTTGGTTTCGAGTTAAAAAAAGCGATCACTTCGTTTTCGATAGCTTCCCTGGATTGCAACTTTTGTCCATCTAGGTAGTGTTGCAGACTTCTGAATAAATGGTAGTCTGAAGGTGCGATGTCCGGAGAATAAGATGTTTGAGGCATTTTTTCCCAATCAACTGCCTCCAAATGGGCAGTGGTGATTCGAGCGTTATCCTGGTGGAATAGAACACCTCTGCGATTAATTAATGCAGGACGTTTTTCTTGTAATGCCATCTTCAATCGCTGGAGTTGTTGGCAGTAGATTTCAGCTGTGATTGTTTGGTTATCTGGCAGAAGCTCAAAATGAATAATTCCTTGCATATCCCACCAAACGCATATCAAAATTTTCTTTGGATGGGGTCCATTCCTTGGCTGAGGTTCAGGCTTTGTTTCACGGCTAAGCCACTGATGTCGACGCTTAATATTGTTATAGAGGACCCACTTTTCATCCCCAGTGACGATCTGATTAAAAAACGGTGCCTGCAGTTGCCGAGAATGCAGTGATGTGCAAATATCGATTCGATGTTGAAGATTCGCTTGTGACAAATCATGCGGAAACCATTTTCCAACCTTCACTACTTTTCCTAACAGCTTCAAATGACGATGAATGGTCATATGGCTAACGCCGAGTTGCAGACCAAGTTCTCTTACAGTTACCGTTGGGTTTTCCTCCACTGTTGCTTTCAGCAACTCTTCATGTAACTTATTTGGTCGTCCTGTTCGTTGATAATCTTTAGACTGAAGTCTCCATTTCTGAACTTCTCAAACCATCTCCTACTCATCCATTCGCTCACATCATTATTTCCGTAAACTCTTTGAATGGTTTTTGCGGATTCACTAGCGTTAGATCCTTTATGGAACTCATACAGCATCACATGTCTGATGTGCTCTTTCGTGGGCTCCATGTTTTTTCAATTACTGTAATATCGTCGGGGTGGCGTTGTAACTGTACGAAAAACACCAGAGAAAATATTCATTAGCCTAATCCTACACTAACCTAAGTCATTCTGTATCATTCTGTATCGTGATAAAACCTGTGCGAACCTGTCACCGCGTGTATTTTGCAACATAAACAGAATGATGTAATGGTGTTTTATTTAATTCTTTTGGTTGTATATATATAAACGATATTATTTAATTATTTATATACCAAATGGCTGGTTACGCCTTCTAAACCGACTGGCTGCTTAAGGCTTCTAAGCGAACTGTTAAGAATATATGCTTTAATTAAATAAATATCGCAATCTGGCAACGAAACCTTAATAATGTACACCTGAACAAGCCATTTACGCCTTCAAAGCCAGATTAAGCCTTCTAAGCCAACTGGCTGATTAGGACCTTATAAGACAGCGGCTGGGACCAAGCGAACATCTCTATCCTTCTTAGGTTAAGGCTTAGCTCAGGGTTTCCCTTTGGGGGGTGAGGACATCCCACATTCTTCCCAAAGACTCTCCTCCTCCTCCTTTCTCTCCCTCTCTTAAGTTAAGGTTACCCCTTTGGGGGAGATCATCCTCCCTTCTGCCCCAAAGCTCCCTACCCCCTTCATTTCAACTTGAGGGATAACCCCTCCCTTCTGCCCCAAAGCTCCCTACCCCCTTCATTTCAACTTGAGAGATAACCCCTCCCCCTTGTTGCACAACCTCCTCCCCCTTTTCAGCATTCTCCTTGTTGCAAGACCCCTCCCCCTTTGTTGCATACCACCTTTGCAACATTCCCCTCCCCCTTTGAAACATTGAACAAAATTTGCAACATTGCATTGTAGTCGTCCATTTTTCGCCCACACTACTAGTTAGGTTATAAGTTATATTATTTAGGGGACGCGGGGGTAGACAGAACGTAATTAAATAGAACCGGAATTAATCGACTCATATTAACCATAATTAAATCCAATCTTGAATCGTTTAACTGGATTAATATCGAATCCGAATTAATTACGTATCGATCCAATTCACCTACGCACTATGATATATGAATTCTATTTAATTTTCGTTTAAAATATCCTCCCGATCTGCGGACCTTACATATTTACTTTCGAAATCTATGTTTGTTTAAATGGTTGTACTAGCAATAAGACATGAACCCAATGTCTATATAATTACTACTTTCATTATCATGTAAATTTAATAATTAATGTGACTTATAAATGCGCATTACTACTATAATATGTGTGTAACCAAGAAATTAAAAATTCAATTAAAAATTCGAAATCTTTATTCAGAAAAGAAGAGAAGTGACAGAGTTTATAATTTTTAGATATTTGATATGACATTAATGTATTCACAGTACTCTTATCTGAATTTGCCCTTGGAAGCATGTGTGATTTTTAGGCATAATTAATGGCATTTAGTTTATTTATAAGGTTGTAACATATATTCTGCTCGATTTGTTAGTTCATTCAAAACAAAAATTAAATCACTTGTAAGGACAAATTTGCTCGAATTTTTAGTTTATTCACAACAAAAATTAAATGACATGATGACAAATTAATCATCAATATAATTCCCTTCTTTTTCGATAACTTCCTCCGACCTGTAGAAAAGTTTTTTTATGCCACGTTCGAAGAAATCCCTTGGTTTCGAGTTAAAAAAAGCGATCACTTCGTTTTCGATAGCTTCCCTGGATTGCAACTTTTGTCCATCTAGGTAGTGTTGCAGACTTCTGAATAAATGGTAGTCTGAAGGTGCGATGTCCGGAGAATAAGATGTTTGAGGCATTTTTTCCCAATCAACTGCCTCCAAATGGGCAGTGGTGATTCGAGCGTTATCCTGGTGGAATAGAACACCTCTGCGATTAATTAATGCAGGACGTTTTTCTTGTAATGCCATCTTCAATCGCTGGAGTTGTTGGCAGTAGATTTCAGCTGTGATTGTTTGGTTATCTGGCAGAAGCTCAAAATGAATAATTCCTTGCATATCCCACCAAACGCATATCAAAATTTTCTTTGGATGGGGTCCATTCATTGGCTGAGGTTCAGGCTTTGTTTCACGCTAAGCCACTGATGTCGACGCTTAATATTGTTATAGAGGACCCACTTTTCATCCCCAGTGACGATCTGATTAAAAAACGGTGCCTGCAGTTGCGAGAATGCAGTGATGTGCAAATATCGATTCGATGTTGAAGATTCGCTTGTGACAAATCATGCGGAAACCATTTTCCAACCTTCACTACTTTCCTAACAGCTTCAAATGACGATGAATGGTCATATGGCTAACGCCGAGTTGCAGACCAAGTTCTCTTACAGTTACCGTTGGGTTTTCCTCCACTGTTGCTTTCAGCAACTCTTCATGTAACTTATTTGGTCGTCCTGTTCGTTGATAATCTTTAGACTGAAGTCTCCATTTCTGAACTTCTCAAACCATCTCCTACTCATCCATTCGCTCACATCATTATTTCCGTAAACTCTTTGAATGGTTTTTGCGGATTCACTAGCGTTAGATCCTTTATGGAACTCATACAGCATCACATGTCTGATGTGCTCTTTCGTGGGCTCCATGTTTTTTCAATTACTGTAATATCGTCGGGGTGGCGTTGTAACTGTACGAAAAACACCAGAGAAAATATTCATTAGCCTAATCCTACACTAACCTAAGTCATTCTGTATCATTCTGTATCGTGATAAAACCTGTGCGAACCTGTCACCGCGTGTATTTTGCAACATTTCTAAAACTATTTCACATTACCTTTAGGTTATTCTATTATCTATCGTCCGTTTTCTAATCGAGCAGAATTTATGTTACAACCTGATATTACATAAAAAGTGAAAGTGGCAAATGATAGTAATAATGATAACAAAAATAATAATATTAATAATAGCAATAATGATAACAAATACAACATAAAGTTTACAAAAGTTACATAATTTTAAATTAAATGATTTTTGTGTTTTTACTAGAAAATAAATGAAGCTTAATAAAAAACATAAGGAAGAATAAATTACGAAATTAAAAGTGTTTAATGAAATTAGCATATTTTAAATTGTTGATTATAAAATGGGAACGTCGTTACTATGGTAAAAATGTCAGTAGTGAACTTCTACATCAGTGGGAATTAATGAGGCGCTTTTTTTTAGTTATTTGCGAAATACTGTACGGGGCTCCAATAAACCTTAGCCCCCCCCCCCGCCCATGGCCTAAACCATTAGAGGTACAGTAAAACTAAACATACCTTACAAAGGAGAATTTAATCCTGCATTTAATGAGAAACAATTAAAACTTGGTGTTCCCGCCATTGGCTTCCAAGACAGCCTGAATTCGCTTTGGGTAGCTTGCCTAAAAGTGACGTGAATAGATCTTGATCATTACGCAAATTTGCTAAAACAGTTTCAATGTGTTGCGTCATTGCATCCTTCGAAAATCGATTTGCTGCAGGTTCTTGAAACAAGACACATTGAACCTTGTCCTTTATAACTGATCCAATGTGTTCACAGACGTTCAGGTCAGGAAAATTTCCTGGCCATTCTTCATTTTCAAAGAAATCGATCTCATGGTTCCGCAACAACTGTTGAGTGGCTAATGCCTTAAAGCAGGGGGCCTTATCGTGCAGAAGTGTCACCTGATCGACATCCATAACATTGTTTGGGTTTCTTAGAAAAGGAATGACATGCTGGGATAGAATAATATCACGAAAATACTGTCCATCCCAACTCTGACCATTTGGCTTCAGCACCCACATGAGCTTTGCAGTGAACAAAACAAACACACCAACACAGTCTGGACTTTTTAATAATTCGCGATAATGTTCATTTTCATCGATTTCATCTGGTGTTGTGGCCAACGTGTTACGTAAACAAAAAATTCATCGGAGACAGCTAAATGCATGAAATCATCCACATCCCAATCTTCAAGATAATGGGCAAACCACATTCTGTCATCAATGTTAAGTTGAGTTTTTCTTGGCTTTGGAAGTTCATGCCAAGGCTTTAAACCTTGCCTATGACGGTACAGTCGAATGATCTCACCACTAACGATCTTTCCTCTCAACACTTCGATCTTTCTAGAAAGTTTAGCACAGCTGTTTTTCCGCTTACGCGTACCGCTTTCAATGATGTCCTTTGTTTCCTGAGAGAGTGGCAAATTTGGACGCCCAGATTTGGTTGTATCCATTTCACATTCATCCAAAGTTTTATTCCAATTTCTTTTGACGAAGTCTTCATTTCTTCGCAACTTTTTGGCAACACATGAACGTGTTATAAAGGTGGCTTCAGCATCATAAGCTTCCCGAAATGTTATTGCTCGTATACGATCTATCACATGTTGCCTCTCTTGCAAGAGTAGTATTCCCAATTTTTATTTTTGTGGTAATAATCATATACGATGACTTTGTCAGGTTCAATAAAAGTTTATTAACACACACCCATTAACACCCTTTTTCTAATTGCTTGTACGTTTCATAAATCAGAAAGTCTGTCATGATGGGTATGGTGTCATCTGCGTATCATCTGCGTATTGTACGAAATTTAATCTGGTTGAGAGATAAAAATCGTTGACTTGAATTAGAAATAGTAATGGGGCCAACAATAGATCCTTGTGGACTCTACTAGTTACCATCGCCTAATTATATTTTAATCTGATGTACTGATGGCGAGTTGACAAATATGATTTAAACCAATTGAGGATATTTCCCCTTATTCCACATACGAGTATATGAAGTTTATTCAATAAGATTTCATGCGAAAGTGTATCAAATGTTTTTGACAAGTCGAGGAAGATTAAGGCAGTGATTTTTGCTGTTCAAGTTCTGATATACATTTTTTAATAGCATGTTTAAGGCATCTTCTGTTGTATGTCTACCTCTAAACCCAAAATGTGTTTTAGTTAAAATGTCGCATGTGATTAATATTTTCAAATACTTTACTTAATGTTGGCAATACCAAAATGGGGCGATAATTGGAAGGAGTGTTTGGGTTTCCCGACTTAAATATAGGGTATATTCTGGCTTCCTTTAAATTGTCATGGAATATACCTAGTATTACTAATTCATTCATTAGCTTACTGAGTGGGATTGCAATTTCATCGGATACTAATTTGTATATGTTTACTGGGATTGTATTGATGTCAGAATTTTTATTTTTTAGAATTTTATTGTTAGAGAGATATCGTATGGTAGGATTGGATCAAAGAAAAATGAATTTAGATTTGGTTGTGGCATGTATTGTCGGTAGTGAATGTCTGTAATTGGGATCGAGGCTGCAGTATTACAGCCGATATTTGCAAGGTAGTTGTTTATTATATTGACTCTGTCTTTGGGGTCACTGTCAGAATTTCCATTTTGTGTGAGGGAGGACAAGGGAGTTGCTTTAACCTTCTTTGCGCTAATTACGTCTTTAAGAGTGTTCCACAGCCTTTTTTGGACTGTATTTTTGTTCATTTTTTATACAATAATGATCTACTTTTGCTTTATTAATGACTGCATTAAGTCTGTTACAGTAATTTTTGTATGGTTGTTTGGTAATAATATAATTTTTTCATAGTTTAAAGAGAGTATGCTTGCGTTCAGTACTCACAATGAGTGCTGGTTTGATCCATTGGTTGTTGTATTTAGTTATAGATATTACTTTTGTTTTAAGAGGAAAGGAACTTTAATTTGTTGTTATAGCTGTAAGATCTATCGTCAACTTTGATAGTTTCTTTTGCTATGAAATGGGTGATTAGCATGGTGTACGTAGGCAAGTGATCTGTGATATTTAATATAATTATACTCGAAATACAGTCAAGCGGAGATCGCACCCAGATCTGATCCAGCGGAGTCGAATTTCTGATGTCATTGTGTGAAGGCTAGTTGGCTTTGTAATAGCTAATTTAGAACCACTTGCAGTCATGATGTTGTAAAGGAAGCTTGCATTATTATTTGAGTAGTCTTTTGTGAGATCAATATTTAAATCTCCTGCAATAACACAATTGTTACCACTATAACTGGAGGCTAGAATTGTATCGGTTATTTATAATAAAATTTGGTACCTTACCAGTTGGTGGTCGGTACATGCCTAAAATTTAATACTCAGTGTTATGAATAAACATTTCAATTGCAAGTATTTTTGAGGTATTGTTTGTTTGTCAGTTTTTCGATACTTTTATTTGAGTCTACAAACATACTTATGTTAACCCCCCCCTTTATGGCCCTTTGTCGGTTCGGATTCGAAGGGGGTTCTAGTTAGGAGGCTGCAACAGATGTTTCTTCTTTATACTTTTCTATAATTCTTTCTAATTCTTTTCTCTCGCTTATTAATTCTTTTCTTTTTATAATTATCGACTTTTCTTTTATAACTTGTCGACTTACTGACTGAATTCCTGCAGAGAGCACGGCTCGAAGGAAAAAAGATAAAAACTTCTTAAAGTGTGGTTTACTTCTTAAAAATTACAGTTGGTACTCTGAATTACAAGGGGTAGAGGTTCGACCTCTTTCGACCATGGCTCAGGCCGGAATCTAAAAATACTTAAGTTAAGGAGGCAAGGGGCCTCTGCCCCCTCCTAATGAGGTGCTAATCTGAAGTACAACGATGAAGTGCTAATCAGAAGTCGAATGCAGAAGTGCAATAAATGAAGTCTAATAATGAAGTCTCTAATCGAAGCGCTAATCTGAAGAAGGTCCTAATTTTACAAGTACATGCATAATATAGCTTAAATGTTTTGGGGGAGGACAGTTGAAGATTAAGTTTCCCCCCTTTTTAAACACATGATTTCAACTAAAAAGAATAAAAAATATAAAAATAACAGTATCGCCGATTCTACATTTTTGACGGCAATATCATTTCGTAATAGCCATAAGCACAATTTTGAGTACATGACTGAGTACGTATTAATTTTGGTTCATTACAATTACGATTACAATTATGGATTACAACTACCAATTAATTCATATTCACTTATTATTGTTTTAATTACAATTCCATTAAAGTACATTCTTACATTATAAATTAAATCATTACATTTAATTAGTTTCACTGAAGTACATTACAAGTTATTGTTTATTACAGTTTCATTAAAGTACATTACAAGTTATTGTTAATTTAAAGTATTACAGTTAATTACAATTAAACAGTTACTATAACTTTGTCTTGTTTTTACAGTGTTTCATATTAATAGACAATTAAGATGTTAGAAATATAATACAAAGTACATGGCACTTACGGGATAATTTATTTTACGAAATAATATGCTATAATGTTATAAATTCGAATCAGAGCGAAAGGATACCTTTTTTATCTTAGAAGCGTTCAAATTATGCTGTGATGAGCGGAATTTTTGATAACTTAATCTCAGCATTTTTGAGTTCATCTCGGGAGGTCAAATAAAAATATAAAAATGAAAAAAGTAATACGAGAACGTTTTTTCGCGTTCCCGAACGAACTGCGAAAGTTTTTTGCATTTCATGACTGACACGAGTAAAGATGATTATTTAATAAAAATTACATACGATAATGGTCAAGCTAAAATATGGACGTATGGGGGCGGGGATATGGTCGAATAATAGTTATATTTATACTACATAACATAAATAATGACTTCTATAGGGTGTACAGTTTTTATTATGATGATATATAAATTTTCATACATTGAATACTAGAGATATGATGAAGGGAAATTAATGACGGGAAAATGTGACGTCATAGTTATTGAATTTTTACGTATAGTACGAATCATTGTTAGGAAGATTTACAAGAACAAATTAGAGACAGAGTGGGAAACGTAAAGAGAATAAAGTTATTTTATGAAGTCATAGTGCATAAGTCATTATTACAAATCGAAATTCTACCCAAAACTCGCTTCTGCGATTTTGGCTTCTTATGTAAAAATGGACAATGAATTCATATAATGATGGTGTAGGAATTGTTCATTGTTCACTTTTTACACTTACACCTCCTCCTCCTCTATGGTTAGCCTTCCGTACATGTTAACTTGTGTACCCTGGAAGGTTAAAAAGATATTATTTTCATTTAATCAGGTTTAAAATGCACGTGATTTTACGTTGTAACAATTTTAGGTTAGCTGTGAATTCGTCAAAGTAGTTTGGGAGACTGCAAATGTATAAGTTTAGGAAAGACAGGTTGCAATTGTTGTATGTCTTGTTTAAGAAGTTGTCTACTGAGATATAGTCGAAGTTGATTACTTTTTGAGAGTCAATAATTTCATTTATAGTATTCAGAGTATTTGAAGTGTTGATCATGACGTGAAGATTAGGGTAATACGGTAATAGATAAAACAATAGGTAAGAAAAAATATGTAAACACACACACACACACACACACACATATATATATATATATATATATATATATATTAATATATATATATATATATATACAGAACATAAACATGTACAACACTATATACCACAAAAAATATATAAAATTTAAAATAACAAGCGGTTGTAGAAAAGCAAGAAAGTTTGTAAGAACGTGGTATTATATATGCATCCACAGTGAGATTTAGAGTTGAAAGTTAGAAAATTATAGAATTCTAAAAAACTTGAAATGAAAAATAAATTAAAAATTACACCATTATAAAATCTTAAAATTAACGATTATAGAATTTGAAGGGAAATAAGAATAGCAAGATTATAAGTTTATAAGGATTATAAAATTATAAGTTCGAAAATTATAGAACTTAAAATTAAATTAAAAACTTAAAAATACATAATTATAAAGTCTTAAAATAAACGATTGCAGACTTTGAGAGAATTTCCTGTGAGAATAGCAAAATTATAAGATTTATAAGGATTATAAAATTTCAAGACTGCATAAATTTATAAAAATTTTAAAATTATTATTAAAAATAAAAGTAATGCTACATGATGATAGTTTATGTGGTGATAGGTTTACTTAACATACCGGTTATGCTGAAAGCGCCAAAAATTGTCACAGTCATGTTGAGTATGAATCAAGGACTTACGGACATATATTATACCGTCCCGTACATAACAGGAATAAATTAGTTTTTCTTAAGTTTTAATAGTTTATCATAAATTTCTTTTCTCTGTTTACAGAGTGATTCATTAATTAATTGATATATATATATATATATATATATATATATATATATATATATATATATATATATATATATTAGGTTTGATATTTATAACCACTTCTTATTTCCGATTTCCACAGCCGGTCACTCAATATAGGTATAGTGCGTATAGTATAGGTTCCTCTTTGAGGTCGCTCTTTAATCTCTCATTTTCTACTGCTTGGTTTTGTTGTCAATCTTCTATCGTGGATACTCTCTCATTAAGAGCATTTATACACTGTTTTAGTTCTTTGTTTTCTTCTGATTCCTTTATTCTTTCATCCTTTTCTGTCAGTCAGTTTAGGATAAGAGATAGGTGATTTTGTATACTTTCTATAAAATGTAGATATTAAAATATTACGTGTAAATAAATGTAATAATGTAGATGAGTAGTAGTGGGACAACACCTAACGAGGTTTTAGAAAGAGGTACGCACACAGAGCGTGAGGTGAGAAGAGATGTTCGTAGAGCACCACCACACACTGCACGTTTCAAAATCAACGATTATGTAAGGCTATCGCGTTTGGGAAATAAATTAAGGAAGGGTTTTTAGCAAGGCTGAACACGAGAGATTTTTAAAGTTAGTGCTATAAGACTTAAAGGCGAGATAATGCTGTATTACGTTGAAGATTTGAATAGGAAAGAAATCGCAGGAGGCTTTTAACGCGAGGAGTTGCAGAAAATGACATTCAATTTAGGAAAAAATGTGTTTAAAATTGAAAAAATTTTAGGCAGCAAAGGTTCAAGAAAGAGAAAAATGTACCTGGTGAAATGGCTAGGGTACCCAGAAAGGTTCAACACCTATATAAAAGCTGCTGCAATAATGAAGCTTAAATATTATGCAAGATAGCGCCTAACCACTTCTATGTTAAACTACCGTCCTCCTCTTCTCTGTCTGTACATCCTAACAACAGCCTGGCCAACTTTGTAACAGAACTCCATGTGCACATTGAATTGGAACGTGTTTCGTATGAGGTAGGCATATGCGAAATTCAGCTATCCACCAGCTTTTTAAGTATTGATTATAAAGAACCCGTTTTTACGGTTCTTAGAGATCGTGATGAGTGTGAAAAGGTCAGGGTAATTATGGATGAAACTATGCGTGCCGCTCGGAGTGGGGAGCAATGTATTACACTTCAGTAGTAACACTAGGCCCGGGTCGTTATGGTGCGGCCGAGGATGTTCTGAGACTTAAAAAGAAGTTTAAAAAGCTCAAATCTTACGGCTGATTTAGTATACGAAATTGTAAACAAAGAAACCACTGCAAATAATCTGACCCTAAAATCACAGGATAATAGAAATATTAAAGAAAAGGACTTCAAAATTATAACCGAGGGTCGATATGGTGCAGCTCTCCAAAGAGATACCTTTCTCGAGACACAACATGACTTGTCCAGCTTAATGTATTAGTTGAAATTGAAGAAATTGGGTGATGGCTATCCATCCCCAGACATGTGCTATATTTACAGCAATATTGTAGAGCATCAATTTGTTGGGGGTACCAAGGCACGTCTGCTGAGCATTGTACACATTCCCAACCATAGAGGGAAGAGTTTGAGCATTACATATGACAAGCCCCATTATGTGAAAGTTGCGACTGATCTGTTAACCAATATCTCAATATATATAAGAACGATTGAGGGGAAAAATTTCCCAGTCGGTGATGGGAGCTTAACAGTGAAGCTGCACTTTCGTCGCACTGAGTTATAATGACCCGAAGGCCTATCACACTCTATCGAGGGGTGAAATATCAGCGTGGGAGTGGGCTTAGATCCATTTTTCAACAATACTACGCACGGCTGTCCCATTGCTGAAAAGGGACACCAGATACCTCGGAGGGGAAAGCGTTACAATCAAGTTTTATCACGGTAGAAGACTTAATAGCTGGGGCCAAACCTAAAGAACCTCTAAAAAAAACATTTAAAACGTAGACGGGACGAAATCATCAAATATGCAAAGAGAAAAATGCGTGGTGGGAAGAGGAGGGCTGTCCTGAAAAAGGGGTTACGAACACGTGGCGTTAAACGTAAAAGGATATCAAAAAAGAAGAGGTGTTCTAAGCGAAAGAAACCTATAGTTGATCATTTTTTTAACTGATATAAGCTAAGGCCATTGCTCTCACGAAACATAGGCTGATTACTACAGTACTTGTCGAAAGAGGTGGCACTATTTCTGACTCGTCATGGCACGCTTCATCCATCCGTGTAGCTCACAATGTTGTAAATCAGAGCTGTCCCTCTTTTATATGCCCCAACACAAGTTTCTATTGAGCACAGTGACTTTATTACAATTAACCCATTAAACACAATTAGTTCCCCGAGTGCCCCTATAGAATTCGTGATACCCAGCTCAGGCCCTTACTTTTTTTTCCAAGTTGCATGCACATGTACGCTAAACTACGTATAGCCCATTCATATGGAACTGACTGCGATGATAAATATATTTTATTTCCCGAAACAAACTTTCTACACTCCATATTCAGTCCGTGTGATGTATATTTAAATCATATCAACGTCTCAGCAGGAACGGGTTATTATCACCTACGATCCTATCTGGAAAATGTCCTCAACTTTTCAAAAGAAACGAAGGATACCTTTTTAACTGCCGAGAGCTATTATCGAGCTAAAGACGAAAGTAGTATAACGGACAAATTTTCTAATTCTAAAAAGAAGATATACGAATGTTTTGGATGCCTGCATACGGATTTCAAATTCCAGGAGAAACTGCTTATGAACGGCATCGACATGAAAATAAAGTTCACTCGTACGAGTCCTGAGATCTGTTTAAATCTGGCAGCTGATCAAGAAGAGGGTGCAAAACCGGTTGTGATTCACATCATGGAAACATCTGCGCGTATGGCGAGTGAAACTAAGTTCTCCAAAGTATATAGAAATTTAAAAAAATTTACTACATACCACAGTAAAATACCCAGTTAACAGAGTAAGGATCAAACTATACAGAGTACCCCCAGGGTTGTCCTCGAAGCAGATAGAAAATGTGGCCCTGGGGGTTCTACCTAAAAGGATATTAATTGGAATACAGGATCACTCTTCAGCGAATGGAAAATATAAAAAGATCGCCTTTAAGTTCGAGAATTTCAGCATTAACAATATAACTTTATACATCAATGGCGTTGCGTTAGGCGGAGCTCTGGATACGGAGTACTCATCAGACTCTGTGTTCCAGCTTTGCGCGAGAGCATATAGTAATCTGGCCCATATTGCGGGTGCTTGTGATGAGCTTGGGATTGGGGTAACGCAGGAAGAATTCATCGATTAATTTAACCTTTACCCGTTTGACATCATTCCTGACTTATCTGCTAGTGTAAATACACACTTAAGTCCACAACAAAGTGGGAACATCTCAGTTAGATTGGAATTCGCCAACCCGATAGACGCCCCTATTAGTGTACTAGTATACCTCGAGTCACAAGCCCTAATTGAGGTTGACCGCTTCAGGAACGTAGTCACTGACTTTTAAAATGGATGCGAATACAGTTCAGAGAGTGATGAATAGTGACCGAGTCACACGCTCCAAATTTATTGGTGTGTTTGCGAAGAATGAAACATTGAAATTATCAACTACGAGAAAATGCGGGGGAATTATTTTCAACACCGACATTGTTGGTGGCGAAGGGATTCATTTTAAAAATAGGGAAAGAATGTCCTTTTTTAACTCACTCGGGACTCGCCCCTGGAGTGACCCTGTTATTGTAAAATTTCTCGAACAGTTGCATATCCCAGAAATTGTCTGGAATCCCTACCAATTACAAGGATATTTTAGTAATACTTGCGGGATGTATTGTCTATCATTTCTCCTGCACATGTCAAGTGGAAGGGAATAAAAAAAAGGTTCCCATTTGTGTGCAATCGATGTATTGTGTAAAATTTTACTCGTATATATAAAATGTATAATTGCAGCAATATTATGTAAAATATAAGATGTCCCCAATAATGTTAGTCTTGTGCTCTGTAGCTTATTTAATGGATGCTAAATCTTTAACTAATTTAAGCTGAATTGTACTAATTTATAAAACATGATTTCTATAATTTAATAAATTGATGAAAATACACTGTCTTGTTCTTAACCAAAAGAAAAAGCTTACATTAGTTCCCCGACGACCTGGCAATCGTTGGACCGGATGTGAGCCAATACTTCGACCTCCGTATTCAGGTCACTGGGTTGGCTGCGCTGTAAAACCTCCAAATCACCGTCGGCTATTTGCTTTTCTTCAAAGCAGTCACGAAAAGTAGCTATAACACGTGTCAGATCCTCGTCGGACCTTTAAGGAGAAAGGATAATTTTAAATTAATTTGATTCATTCATACATTTTTCTAATAATAGCCATATTGTGTGGAAGGATGACTAAGCACCGTCACAGAGTATCGAACCCGTGGCAGATATTAAATAATTAACGATTCATCCACATTCAATCTTTTAATTAAATTCCATTTGCTTTAAAAAAATATACACAGAGGAGTATATATATATATATATATATATATATATACTCGTGTATAGGTCGAGTTTTTAAGACTGAATTCTTAGGCAAAAATTAGGGGGTCTACTATATAAGGGTAATATTTTCGTGCAGTTGAAATCCGTGCACGATGGGGAGGGCTAGGAGCTACTGAAAAATATTTACCATTTAGTACCAGTAAACAATGAAAACATAAAATATGTACCAATTATTAAAATTACCAAATATGTACCAATTATTAAAATTACAGAATGGTAGCAAAGGACGATATAAAACATAAAATGAATACTTATTTAAAAGTTTATTTATATGCCATAAATATGGTGCTTTATTACCCTAATTTGTTGTTCCACTACCCTGAACAACTGGGGTCGACCTATACACGAGGCATATGACAAATTAATGAATTTTTGGCCAAAAAATCAAGGGTTGACATATACACGACATCGACCTATACTCGGGTATATACGGTATATATATATATATACTCATAAACCAGCCACTGGGGGTGCAAGCCAGCACAACTCAGTGCCGGTCCCAAGCCCGGATAAATGGTGAGGGTTGGCGTCAGGAAGGGCATCCGGCCGTGAAAGATTTTGCCAAAACCAAGAATGATGAGCCAAATTCATATAGCCTCGGAAAATGCCAGGGCGTACCCCGTATGCGACGCGCAGGGGCCTCGCCTGACCCCCGCGAGAAATGGACGAGGGCTGCCGAGTCGAGGACGGGCTCGGGTAAAGAAGCTAGTCCGAGTGGTTAGAGTTGGGACGTTGAATGTAGGCTCTATGACTGGGAGAGGAAGGGAGGTGGCGGATTTGATGGAGAGACGGTGTGTGGGAGTATTGTGTGTGCAGGAGACGAGGTGGAGAGGAAATAAAGCAAGGGAGCTGGGAGGGGGATATAAGTTGCTTTATAGTGGAACGAATGAACAGGGTAGAAACGGTGTTGGTATAGTGCTGTCAGAAGTGCTGAAGGATAGCCTGGTGAGTATGAGTAGAAGAAGCGATAGAGTGATGAGTGTTAAGCTGGGCCTTGACGAGATGACGGTGAACATCGTGAGTGCGTATGCCCCCCAAGCTGGCTGTGAAGGTGTAGAAAAGGAAGTGTTTTGGAATCAGTTGGATCAAGAACTTGGTGCGATACCAGAAGGGGAAAAAGTGATCTTGGGTGGAGACCTGAATGGCCATGTGGGAAGAAGTAGAGAGGTGATTGAGAGGGTGCATGGTGGTTGGGGCGTGGGAGAGAGAAATGAAGAAGGGGAAAGGGTGGTGGATTTCGCGATGGCGTTTGATCTAGCGATAGTCAACACCTTCTTCCAGAAAAAAGATAACCAGTTTGTGACCTATAGGAGCGGAGGAAGAGAAAGCCAGATAGACTTTCTAATGTGCAGGAGATCCCATTTGGAAGAAGTTAAGAACTGCAAAGTCATAAACGGGGAAAGCGTGGCGGCGCAACATAGAATCCTGGTGATGGATTGGTCGTTTAAGAGTGGTAGGAAAAGAAGGCAAGAACAGGTGACACCTAGGATAAAGTGGTGGGGACTGAAGAAAGAAGACCAGAAAAGGAAATTTGAGGAGAAGGTTTTGGAAGAAGTAAGGTCGTTGGAGAGTGTACAAGAATGGTGGGAGGAGAACAGCCGGGTGATATTGAGAGTTGGTGAGGAAGTACTGGGCAAAACATCAGGTAGAAGACCCCCTGAAGATAAAGAGACGTGGTGGTGGAATGAAGAGGTTCAGGAGGTGATTAAAAGGAAGAAAGATGCTAAAAAGAAGTGGGACACATCTGGTAGACAAGAGGATAGAGAAAGCTATAGGCAGGCGAAAAAGGAGGCGAAGAAGGGAGTGGCAAGAGCCAAGGCGCAGGCGATGGATGAAGTATATAAAGAGTTGGAGACACCGGCGGGAGAGAGAAAGATCCTTAGAATAGCGAAGGCTAGGGATAGGGCGAGTAAAGATTTTACTCAAATTAAACAGGTAAAGGATGGGCAGGGAGTGGTCTTAAAGGATCATGATAAAATCATGGATAGATGGAAGAGTTATTTTGAACATCTGTTAAATGAGGAAAACCCAAGGGTTATTTTTGAAGATGGTGTCCCAAATCAAGGGTTAACTTCAGGAGTGAGTAGGGAGGAGGTGAAGGTGGCGTTGAAAGGAATGAAGAAGGGGAAGGCATTGGGACCGGATGGGATACCAGTGGAGGCGTGGAATTGTTTGGGAGATGAGGGCATAGATCTATTGTGGGATCTGATGCAGAAGATATATGAACAAGAGGAAATGCCGGAGGAGTGGGGGGATAGTACACTCGTACCTATCTACAAAGAGAAGGGGGACATCCAGGATTGTGGAAATTATAGGGGAATAAAGCTTATGTCACACACGATGAAGGTTTGGGAAAGGATTATAGAGAAAAGGTTAAGAGAAGAGACAACCGTGGGGGAAGAGCAGTTGGGTTTCATGCCAGGTAGGGGAACAACTGATGCGATTTTTGCACTGAGGCAGTTGATGGAGAAACACCGGGAGCGACAAAAGGGACTGCACATGGTTTTCATCGACCTAGAGAAAGCATATGATAGAGTGCCACGCCAGGAGGTTTGGAGGTGTATGAGAGAGAAAGGTGTGCCGGAGAAGTACGTTAGGTTGGTGCAAAGTATGTATGAAGGAGCAAGGACCCAGGTTAGGAGTAGTGTAGGTGTAACGGAATGGTTCCCCGTGAGGGTTGGTCTACATCAGGGATCTTCTTTGAGCCCGTACCTTTTTGTTTTGATTATGGATGTGTTGGCCCAGGGGATAAAAGATCAATCCCCTTGGTGTATGCTCTTTGCAGACGATATTGTTCTGTGCAGCAACAGGAGAGAAGTAGTAGAAAGAAAATTGGAGGAATGGAGGAGGGCATTTGAAGACAGAGGGTTGAAAATCAGCAGAAAGAAAACGGAGTACCTGAGGTTCTACGAAAATCAAGACTCAGAAATTAGTTTAGAGGGAGCGAGGTTAAAGAGAGTAAGTAAGTTTACGTACTTGGGATCGACAGTGGCTGAGGACGGTGAGCTGGACACAGAAATAACACACAGAGTGCAATCTGGTTGGAAAAATTGGAAGAAAGTTTCAGGGGTGTTGTGTGACCGAAGAATAGGCGCAAGGGTTAAGGGAAAGGGGTATAAGACTGTGGTAAGACCGGCTATGATGTACGGGGCTGAGTCTTGGGCTATAAAGAAAGATCATGAGAAAAGACTAGATGTAACGGAGATGAGAATGCTGAGATGGATGTGCGGAGTGACAAGGTTGGATAGAGTAAGGAATGAAAGGATAAGGGGCACAACAAAGGTTGGAGAAATCTCGAGGAAGATACAAGAAAGTAGACTGAAATGGTATGGACATGTGATGAGAGGGGACGAAGATTATGTGGGTAAGAGAACGATGAATATGGAGGTGCATGGCAGGAGAAAGAGAGGCAGACCGAAGCGAAGGTGGATGGAGAAGGTGAGGGACGAATTGAGGGAGAAGGGTTTGTCGGGGGAAGAAGCCCAGGACCGGGCTGTGTGGAGGAGGCTGGTCAGAAACGCCGACCCCGCATAGAGGCGGGAACGGGCGAAGAGAAAGAAGAAGAAGATATATATATATACTCATAAATAACAACAGAAAGCCTAGCACAGTACCCTGTAGTAAACATGCAAAGAAGGCCTTGCAGTGAGCTTAAACTAGTTTTGCAAAACTCTACCCAGGGAAACAAACGCGTAATAAAATTTCACAGATAATTTTAAATTAACTTCATTAGTTCATATTTTTTCTAATAATAACCATATTGTGTGGAAGGATGACTAAGCACCGTCACAAAGTATCGAACCCCTCGGCAGATATCCTTTCAATACAAAATCTTTTATTATGGCTTTTTATAAAATTAGCTAACACTTGCAAGGGTTAAGCACTAAATGATACGATGTATATAGCCCGAGAATGACGTTTAAATCACAAGCTAGTTTTTAATTTATTATGTAATTATTTCTTCCTACCTTTCAGTGGCATCTTCATCCGCTGCTTCTTCCCTGCCGTCACAAATTTCTGCAACGTTTTGTGTGGAGAGGGTTCCTCCATCGGCCGCTGCGAAAAGATGGAGCGTAGCCCCTGCAGAGAGGTCCCCGTTTTCAAAGATCTGAGGGGAGCAGTAAAGCTGATATGTCTGACTAGAAGTGTCCATGATGAGAGAATGTGTAGTTACTCGTTGATAAAAATCACTGTTGTGGGATGCAGCTGAAAATGTTCCCTTTTATATACGTGACCCCGGTTGACTCCACCCTCAGAACCCCCCAATATTCGATTCGCGAGTTTCCTGTGTGAGAGCGAGACTTTCCGCCAACCAGAGATCCTGGATTCGTTCTCTTGCCCCTCCCATTGGGTTGTAATTGGACGAGCCGCGAATTCTGAGGACGTGTCTTTACCAAATATGACTTATTCATTCCACAGATAAAATCTATTTTGTTTAAAAAATTATATTAACGTTTTTATGTTATAGTTTAAGGATATAATTGTCCTAAAGATAAATTTGTATTGAAGCAAAAATAGTTGCGTAAAAGATGAAAAATTAATAAGTTACTCCGAAATAGAATCTATTTTTATTATAAAGTTATATTAATCTTTTTTTGTAATAAGGTTTAAAGATATATTTGTGTCTTAAAGATAAATTTATATTGAAACAAACTGGATAAAAGAGGAAAAATGAATGTTACCCCGAAATAGAATCTATTTGGGCGAAAGACGAGAAATGAAATAGTTACCCTGAAATACAATCTATTTTTAATATAAAGTTACATTAATATTTTTTTGCAATAAGGTTTAAAGATATATTGGTTTCTGAAAGACAAATTTGTATTGAAACACAATAAATGGGCGAAAGACGAGAAATAAAATAGTTACCCCGAAATACAATCTATTTTTAATATAAAGTTATATTAATATTTTTTTGCAATAAGGTTTAAAGCTCTAATAGTAGCGTTGCCCTTCTTTTGAGATCTTGTCGGTCTACCCCCTGGCCCCATAAACGTATTTGTTTATGCTTAATAGCTTTGTCTATTAATTGGGTCGTATTTAGAGACCTTGTCCGTCTACCAGGAGCTGGTAAGTAAAGCAGTGGTTGTGGTGCTGGTTGTGGTGCTGTGGTGGTGGTTGTGTAAGACTGTTACTGCTGAGAGGTCTTAAGGTCTAGATGCTTGGTTGTAGCCCTCATCTCGACTACGTGGTGTTGATGTGATGAGCTCCTAAAAGTCTATAATTGGTTGTAGCCCTGTTGATGGGATGAGCTTCTAAAAGTCTATACTTAGACGATTGGTGGTTGTGGTGCAGGTCGTGTATTCTTTTTGCGTGGTAGCTATTCGGCATGTTCGTATATTTACATGCATCTGTTTATATATACCGTATTTCCCGGCGTATAACGCGCACCCTAATTTTGAAAAGAAAATTTAGGAAAATAAAAATTTAGGAAAAAATATACATTCTACCTCACTTCACATGTACAATTTAACGAGTTAATTTTAACGCAGGGTGATTTTTGGAGTATTTTGGGGAAAAAAAGTGCGCGTTATACGCCGGGAAATACGGTATGTATATATATATATATATATATATATATATATATATATATATATATATATATATATATATATATATATAATATATATATATATATATACTGTATATATGTGTGTGTGTGTGTTTGTATGTGTGTGTGCTTTAATTCAGGTCCAACATGAGTATATATTCCATTAATATATATGTATGTATACCAACTGGCTGCTTAAGCCAACTGGCGGATTTCGAGTTCTAAGCCAAGTGAGGCTACCTGAGCTCTCATTATGTGTCTATGTTTCGCAGACGATGGATGGACTCTTCCTCTCTTACCTTCCTAAGCTAGGGAAACCCCTTTGGGGTTTGAAGCCGTCCCATCTTGTCCACCAAAGAAGTTAGGTGGACTCCCCCAGCTTGCTGGGGGAATTCCCTCTTTTTTTGGCACCCTAGGGGGGTTGACACCTTGCAATATTTGATCAACATTGCAATTGATTTGCACTCGTCTTGTTTGCGGTCATACTACTTAGATGGTCTTTATCTAGGATTTTATGTACACAGAGAATAAAGGTATCTTTTCCAAATTGAAAATGCTTTACCATATTCTGAATGAAGGGGAACACGCCTGTCACGCCATCGGTGATTGACTTTGAAAATCTAAAACGACAGTGTATACATTACATTGTATAGTATGCAGAGTAAAGCAGAATGTAGGTTAGAAACGTAAATACTCTGAAAAATTAATCCTTTGATGAAATTTCTCCTTGAAGTATACTGCAAGACAATTCACGTAATGCTCACTAAATCACTCGAATAATATGCATTAAGGATTTCTATTAATTCTTATTTATTAACGTTTCCAATATAAAACCTCACTGTTGTTTTAATAACTAATTTAACTTCATCTTCACTCCAAGTACCCTCCCGATCTTCCAGAACGTAAACTCTTTATTTCCAGATGTGATGTCACAAAGGTTGGGAAAAAAAGCAAAGAAATGAACCACATTTTTAATATTTCGTGTAGCCTCTATCTGCATCAGTTACATCTTGGAGGGGGTCTGTTCATGGGTGCTACAAGGTCATTGCGAACAATGGGAGTTCTTTGTAGGCTCTCCCAAATCTTATTGACGCGTCTTAGAACACCTTCTTCATTTCTTAATACTCTATAGTCCATTCTTCCACCATTACTTTCCACGCATTCTCAATTGGGTTAAAGTCAAGAGAGTTTGGTGGCTAGTCTATTGGTATCACATTATTTCTGTTATCAGCCATCAATCGGCGGACCACGCAAAATGTATGAATAGGGCTATTATTCTGAATTAAGTGGAAGCGTTCCCCTTCAGGTAGAAATTAAGTATTGACGCTGGGTAGTGGAACTTCACTTAAAATATCAACGTATTGTTGGCCCGTTAACCTTCTTTCAGTCTTCATAAGTTAACGAACTCCAAATGCAGGCATCAACCCCCACATTCCAAGGTTAATTTTTCTGTTCCTTTCAGTTGTTTAAATGTTGATCCCATCATACCTAGTACCACGCATACGATAGTAATGATAAGATCCATGACACTCGGTAGAGAAAGTTTTCTCATTGCAAAATAACACTGCCCCAAAAATTATTTACACGATTAATACAAGTATATCGTCCAGTAAATCTAATCGTAAAATTTCCGCCCGGTTCATTAAGAGAGGCTTTCGGGCATGAGTATGGGGTTCGATATGGATTTGCTCCAGACGGCGAATGACAGTATTACTACAGCAGGGCAAATCCAATTACTGAGCAACATCCTTCGCATTGGTAGAAAGATTTATGCGAACTAGGTCTGCAAGTTATATTGTTTTATTGTAATTGTATATCTATAAAATATGGCAAGTAAAATACTATAAAATTGTTTGCAGATCATTACAAGTATTATGTATGATATGAAGCGTCGCGGGTACGAGGGGTGAACTCGCCACATTGGCGATTTTGCAACTGTTCCACGAACGAATAGTTCAACCCCCACTCCCCCAATGCAAAAACAATTTAGTATAGCCAAATACCCCTCCTCGTATGCTCAAAATGTAGTTATTTTCAATGCTGTGTATTTGCGCTTGTACCCATCGTACACAACAGTCACAAAGTTTAAGCCCGCTTATCTCAAAATTGGTTTGGCGAGTTCGTCCCTCGTACCCGTGACGCCTCATATGTTTTCAAATACATCAAAGCATTTTATCTGTAATAGCTTGGTCCTGGTTTTCGTTTGTTTTACATAGACGACCGGATCTTGGCCTTGTTGCTATACTTCCTTCAATACCCAATGCTGCACTGTTTTCTTATGTACTTAAACGTTGAGCTATATCCTGCAGGGATGATCAGGCTTCGATCATTCCTATGAAGCTTCCCTGCATACCTTGCATTGTTGGATATCGAATACACACACACTCTCTCTCTCTCCATGCTTGATCGTGAATGCTGATAGATTGGATTGGATGCTTTCATAAATAAGAATTTCTAGAAATTCACCTTTTACGTCATCACCTCTGTCATTCGAATGATTTAATAATCATTACAAAATTTGTCTTACAGTCTACTAAAAGGAGAAATTTCTGCAGAGGATTCAGTTTTCAGAATATTTACGTTTCTAACCTACATTCTACTTTACTATGCATTCTATACAATGTAATATATAAAATGTCGATTTACATTTTCAAGGTAACTCACCGATGGCGAAACACACGTGTTCCCCTTAATTTAGAATACGTTAAGCATTTGCAATCTGGAAAAGATACCCTGTATTCTCTGTGTACATAGAATCCAGGTAAATACCATCTAGATTATTATATTATGTACAAGTAATATTTTAGTAGCTATACTTTATGTAAAGGTATACAAAATCATTTCCAGGTTATAGACATACTGTAGGAGTAATGCGCATACGTAGGTCACTTAATTAAATTTATATGATAATGAAAGTAATAATGGCATTATACAGACATTAAGTTCATGTCTTCTTTCTAGTACAACCCTTTAAAAAAGCGTAGATTTGGGAAGAAAAAGATGTCAGGTCCGGCAGATCGGTAGGATATTTTAAGCGAAGATAAAATAAAATTCTGACATCATAATGACGTAGGTGAATTGGATTGATCCGGAATTAGCTCGGATTCGATATTATTCCAGTTATACGAAGGAATACAAAGGACACCAAACGGCAACAGACCAACTGGTCCATATACGAGGCTGTCTTTTTAAGGAGGAAGGTTAAAAGCAGTAAGAAAATTTAAAGACAAATGAAAGTTTTAAAGCAAAGCAGAGAAAAAAGGTTAAGAGGTAGAAAAGAAATTTAAAGCTAAAGTGAAAATTTTAAAAAATACAGAGAAGGGAATCCAAGTGAAAATTCTACAATATTTCTACGCGCTAACAAATGCTTCCAACTGTGGGTTTCAGAAAGATACTCACATGTCACATTTAACGACAAGTCATCCAAAATCAAGCTTTTTCGAACGGGGTCCCTCAAGGCTCTGTTCTCTCACCAACACTGTTCAACTTATACATGCATGACATTCCAACACCCAAAGATAACAAGCTTACCTTATCATCATATGCAGATGACATCACTCTAACATCTACCCACAACAATATCGACACCGCTACAAATAACCTACAAACATACATAAAGAGTATACAAGACTGGCTCACACACAATAGACTCAAAGTAGCGCCCACAAAATCAACCATCACCTTGCTAACAAGCAACACAAAAGAACACCAGATAACTCCACAGCTTACACTAAACAACATCAACATTTCACACTCTCACAGGACCAAAATACTTGAGGTCACATACAACACATCATTATCTTTTGCAAACCACATTCAGGACATTAAAAACAAATGTACGTCAAGACTTAACACGCTTAGGGTACTAACAGGCACAAACTTTGGACATCAGCAGGAAACAACATCACTCATATACAAACAATATATTCGCTCAGTTATGGACTATGCTAGCCCATGCTGGGCACCCATTATCTCAAACACACACATAAACACCTTACAGACAATACAAAACAACGCACTTCGTATCAGTACAGGATGTACTCAAACAACACCAATAGAACACCTGCACACAGAAACAAAAATACTGAAAGTTAGGGAACATTTAGACATGAGGGGAACACAAATAATGGCAGCAGCGACAACTAACCCACAACACCCTTGCCACTACATGTATAATCATGTACCAACACCTCGCACCATTAAGGTAACACCAGAGAGATATTATAACCAAATACTCCATTCCATACCACGCCCCACAGACATCACACGGTACAGAAAACACATAAACACACACCTAACCCACAAAGCACTGACACGACTCTGTCCGAATGCAGTCCTAGGTGCGAAGCCGCCACCCATTAACAGGTCAGAGATCAGCCTGAGCAGATCGGATCGAGTTAACTTAGCACGATTCCGATGTGGACATCACCCCAACTTACTAACATATAAACACAGACTAGACAACTCCATAGACGACACCTGCCACCTGTGCCAGGACACACCACAAACAATTGAACACATTATGACAGACTGTACCGCTCTAGCTCAACATAGAACACAACACAACATTACTAGGGCGCTCAACCTCTGGTCCACTCCGGAGAGGGCGATCGGTTACCTGCGTGCCGCCGGCTTGCTCGATCAGGGTGGGCTGATCGACTAACCAACAACAACTGGGGGTTTAAGGCAAAGTAAGCATCTAGTTTCTTTTTAAAGGATTCGATCGAATTACTTTGAACTACGCTGGCTGGCAATCCATTCCATAAATTAACTATACGATTGAAGAAAAAGTGTTTAGCTTCATTAGAATTAAAATGTTTACCAACCAATTTCAGACCATTACCGCGAGTTCTATCTGCATTCCTGAAGGTGAAATATTTTTTGGCGTCGACCTTATTAAAACCTTTAATCATTTTAAAAACCTGGATTAAATCTCCTCAAATTCGCCTTCTCACAAGTGAGAATAAATTTAATGTTCCTAAATGGGCAGCGCATTATTTGTTTCTTAGTCAAGGAATCATTTTAGTAACCCGTCGCTGCACTCTTTCCATTCTGTCTATGTCCTGTTGTAAATATGGAGACCAGAATTGAATGCAATATTCCAGGTGGGGATGTACTGAGGGATTATATAATGTTAGCATTGTTTTCTCCGACTTAAATTCAAACGATCTACCAATAAATCCTAAGATTCCATTTACTTTTTTGACAACTCGATATATTGCTTACTCGGTTTAAGAGTGTCGGCAACAATAATACCTAAATCTTTCTCTTCCGTAATACTTGTTAATGTTTTCGAGCATAAAATACTTTTGTTTAACATTGTTTCACTTGATATGCAACGTTTTACATTTATATATACTAAAGTTCATTTGCGAAATTTCCGTCCACTCGAGTAATTCATTAATATCTTCAGGAATCTGCAAACGTTTTGCCGCTGATTTTGTTCGTCCCCCTAGTAGGGCTGGGCATCCGGGATCCCGGGATATTATTTCACCCTATACTCAAGCGAAAAGGGTTTTCAAAGTTTGAAAAACAGGTGAACGAAAACTTCAATTGTGAAAAGCCTTTGCATGAAATAAATATACCTCATAATAAAACTATTTAAAAGTCTCCCCTGAAAATAGAATACGGGGAAATCCCGGGATCGAAATTCCGGAAAATGAGCTGTCGACTTTACTTCCTCCGGGATTCCGGATGCCCAGCCCTACCCCCAAATTTGGTATCATCCGCAAATTTTGAAATTATACTCTTAATTCCGAAGTCGATGTCATTGATATAAATAATAAAAAGAACTGATCCCTGAGGCACGCCGCTAGTTACACTTTTCCAGTTAGGCGCTTTGCCATTAATGACTACTCTTTGTTTATGTTCACTCCACCAATTTTCGATCAATTTAAGAACATTACCAACAACTCCGTGAGAATGAAGTTTAGCTAATAATCTTCTATGTGGCACTTTCTCAAACACTTTTTGGAAATCGAAATATATAATATCTACTGTTTTACTCTCGTCATATATATTTACAATATCGTTAAAGAAGTCGAGCAAATTAGTAAGAGAAAAACGATTACGTTGAAAGCCGTGTAACGATTTATTAAACGATTTATTAAATATATAGTATGTAACGATTTATTAAATATATATGTGAGAGAAGGGACTATTGCGCAGGTTTATTAGGATTAATTTTGCCTATGGCCGAATGATCATCACTGAGCATGATTACGGGAACGGGAATGTTGTTCATATTTTCGTTAGTGAAGACGCAAGAGAAGAATTTATTTAAAACTTCCGTCATTTCTAAGTCTTCGTAAATTATTTCGTTGTTTTCGCCTATTCATTCAAGATTCAAGATTGGATTTAATTACGATTAGTATGAGTCGATTAATTTCAGTTCGACTTAATTACGTTCTGTCAAACACCCGACTTATATAATATGATATAACTTTACAGCCGACACACTAGTTCCGTATGTACTATTTCTTTAGTTCTGAAACAACATTTCAAACTCGGACGGATCTAAAATGGCAAGTGGGTATAAAATAATAATAATTACGCACAAATTTCTATTATGCTTATGACGCATTATACATGTGTAACGTTTCCAGGGAAACTAACTTAGATGTTAATGTCGTCATGTCATGTTTCATATTTCGTGTTTATTTATTTCTGACGTGAACACGATTATTTTTTTTATCCGGGTGTATATATATATATATATATATATATATATATATATATATATATATATATATATATATATATATATATATAGATAGTATATTATGAGGAAGGAGGAGACAAGAGCGAATGACCTCAAAAAAGCCTCCCACAGAGGAGGGAAAGAGTCAAAATCAAGGTCCAAGATTTTCGAGATGGACTGAGGAAGATTGTTCTAGAGTTGATCGCTTGAGTAGGTAAATGATTGAAAATACCGATTAACCCTTACGTTAGAGAGTTGGACAGAAAAGGAATGAGGATGTGTCGAAAGTCTGGTGCTATGTGCTATCATTAAGGGAGGAGGCATGCAGTTACAGAGTTATAGTTAGATCACTCTCTCTTATAATAGCGATAGTAAAGAGAGAGTGAGGCAACATTGCCTCGAAGAGAAAGGGATTGAAGACAGTCAGTAAGAGGCAGGGCACTGATGAAACGAAAAGCCTTTGATTTCATCCGGTCAAGTGGGCTCAGCCACTCCACACACAAGAAGCATACTCCATACAGGGGGGAACAATTCCCCTGTACAGAGACAACAACTGAGTGCAGGTGAACAAACTGAAGGGCTGGTACAGCACAGGTAATCTCTAAGAAGCTGTTTTAGAGAGTATATGTAGTATATATGAGATTTCTGGCAAGATACCAGAAAGAGCGAGAAGAATTAGAAATGGATAGGTTTCCCCATTTTTGTCTGATAAAGGATTTTTTTGCGAGTCGAAGAACAGATTTCGCACGATTCCGAGCAGAAATATAAGCTAAGTGAGAGTCAGGAGTTGGGTGGCGATGGTATCTTCCGAAAGCCTCGTCTATGTTGCAGATAGCATTAGAACAAGGAAAGTTAAACAAAGGTATGTTTTCATTAGGAGTAGAAATAGAATATGGAATGTACGCCAGGATGGGCCCCAACCAAGAAAGCAGCAATCTTTCCATGGGAAGTCAAATTCTGCCTAAGAGCCTCCCAATCAACAGCGCCAAAGTACCAAAGGCGTCTCCTTTTCGGAGAATCCAAAGGCCTAACTGGAGTGGTAGGAAATGAAACAGGTATAAGGTTGTGGTCGGATGAACCTAACGCAGAAAAAAGATTGATCGTGTACTATAAGAAGAAGGATGAGTGGTAAGAAATAAATCCATAATGTTGGGCCCATCTACAAGGCGATCGGGGATACGAGGAGGATGCTTTGTAATCTGTTCTAGGTCATTCAGGATAAAGAAATTGTAAGCTGGTTCACCAGGCATGTCAGTAAAATGGGAGGAAAGCCAAAGGTGGTGGTGAACATTGAAATCTCCTAACATGTAGATTTCAGCAAAAGGAGAGTGGGATACAGTGTTTTCCATTCGGAAGGGAGATAGTCAAAGAATTTTGGATCGTCAGTAGAATTAGGAGAAAGGAAGACAGTGCAGATGTATTTAGTCTTAGAATGGCATGTAAACCGTAGCCAGAGGGTGTAGAATTCGGAGAATCCAATTTCGGGAATACAAGAGCAAGTTAAATCGTTGCGTACATATACGCCACATCCACCTTTAGAATGAAACTGAGTGTAGAGAAAGTAAGAGTATAGAGAAGTAAGAGAAAGCAAGAGTATAGAGAAAGTCAGTTGCTCCAGACACCTGAGTTTCAGTGAGGAAGAGAAGGCGAGGTTTAGAGTAGAAGTGGTGTTCAAGAAACTGAAAATTTGAGGAAATGCCATGAATATTGCAAAAGTTTATGAAAAGTGAATCAAGCAGAGGCCCAGAACATATCGAATAGGCAGTAGTGAAACCAGCACCGCTGCTGGCGTCTGCGTTCCCGGGGAATCCGAGGCTCTTGAGGTC